>JAJJMA010213469.1:0-16452 GCA_023529015.1 Papaver nudicaule | reverse complement strand
TTAGCCTTTGATTACTGCTATTATGTATACCTTCGGTATTGTTCTTATGGTCCTCTCACCATTGAATCTTGTTTAAAGTAACTGTATGTATGAGTAGATCTGATGGATATGGTACCTTATGTACCTATGCAGATTTTCTACTCGTACAGTTTGGCGCTAGAAACAGGGATGATTAAAACAACTTAGGGTTTGCCTGTGATTTTGAGGGTTTTCAAATTCTTTACATATTTTCTTGTCTTTTGTCAAAGATCTTTAAAAGCTTGTTTTTCAAAAAGAAGCTCCTGCACCATAAGCGTCTAAAGAACCTTAAAGGCTTTAGTATGTTTATGAGTTTTCTGAGCACAACATCAGGTGGTAAGTTCATCCATTAAGAGTTTCAAGACCTTGATGTGATGAAGCCGATTTTAAAAAAGAGGTAGTTGGTTCTCGCCTTGAACGCTTAACAATGGAGTCGAACCCTAAGAAAAACGGTTATGAAAAATATCTGTGTGTAAATTAATTCTAGGGTTTTCAAAATTCCTACTATATTGGGAAATAAATTTCAATAAAAGAAACCATTGAGAAAGATGATTTTGGCTAAAAGACAAAACATGCAGCTAAGAATATATCTAAAAAGGGCAAATACGACCTGCTTTAAAAATTCGCCAGATAAAACCGTTGCAGTGTATAGACTTACATGGCCGACATAGTACACTGCGCTAGCCGCCTTGGACCTCAGGGGTTTTTTGTTTTCTGACAGATCACAACCAGAATGGCTTCGAAATCGGACCAGGCTCCGAGGCACCGAGTAGGATCTTCGGGACAAGTCATCCAAATAAAATCAGCACAAACCGCTCATTGCAATTCAATGATTCATACAAGGGAAAGTGTCAGCTCAAGAAGCAGCAGCATTGGGGGAAGAATTCACAAAATGGACAAAGATGGTAGAGAAATAATGATTGTCACCGAAGCAAGAAAATTCGAGCCATGGCAGCTAAAACCAGTAACTTACTCGGCAGCGGACCTCCCCGAAGACGGACCAAGTAATAATCCTTTGGTGATCACAGTAAACATAAATAAGAAGACAATACCAAGAATACTGGTCGATCCAGGGAGCTCGGTAGACGTGTTATTCGGAATGGCTTACAGGGAGTATTTCCAAAATATGCCACTGGTGCCCACGGATTACACGATCTACGGATTTAATGGAAGAGCGTCAAAACCGAAGGGAGACATCTCATTACCAGTGTACGTAGCCTCGATGGAGCTGAACACAACATTCTGTGTCTTGGACATCGAATCACCATACAGTGCAATCTTGGGGCGACCATGGCTCCATGGGATCTTAGGGGTGCCCTCTACATTGCATCAGAAACTCAGATTTCCAACTCCCGAAGGACTAGGGGAAATCAAAGGCGAGAGCTTGGAGTCAAAAGCATGCCACGAAAAAGACATCGATCAAAGAAAAAATGCGAGACGCAACCGAAGGGAAAGGTACAAGAAGCAAAAGGAGGAAATGATTAGTAAAGAAATTAATCAAAGGACCCTAGTGCCATGAATGAAGATACTCCGAACTTTACTCCGACAGAACCAACCGAGGACGTAAACATCGGAACCAGTGAAGATCCGAAGATTGTAAAGATCGGAACATTGATGGCGAAAGAGCAGCGAGATGAACTAGAAGATTTGCTGAGGGAATACGCCGATATCTTCGCTTGGAAGATGAGCGAAATGCCAGGAATAGACCCCAGCTTGGCATGTCGACATCACTTAGATATCAACCCGTCCGTAAGGCCATTCAAGCAAAGACCACGAAAGTTAGCAGACGTATACCAAACAACGGTTGAATCCGAATTAGATAAGATGATTGAAACGGGAATTATCAAAAAAAATACAAAATGCCGATTAGATTTCAAACATGGTCATCGTACCAAAGAAAAACAAAGGAGTGCGTATATGCATCGACTTTAGTAATTTAAACAAGGCGTGCCCCAAGGATCCTCATCCCTTACCCAGCATAGATCAAATGGTGGGCGCAACAACCGGCCATGAGTTACTAAGCTTCATGGATGGCTACTCTGGTTACAACCAGATTCCTTTGGCGGAAGAAGATCAGAAACATACGGCGTTTCTAACATCCAACGGGCTATACTGTTACCCCAGAATGCCATTCGGGTTAAAGAACGCTGGTGCCACCTACCAAAAGGCTATGGAGAACATCTTTCGTCCTTGGCTGAAAAAGACCGTCGAAGCTTATGTAGATGACATGCTGGTCAAAAGCAAAAAGGCTAGTACTCATGTGAAAGATTTACGAGAGATACTAGAACAAATGCGGCGGATTAACATGAAGATCAATCCGGCAAAATGCATCTTCGGAGTGACCTCTGGAAAATTCCTTGGATATATAGTTACAAAAACTGGAATCGAAGCGGACCCGCTTAAAATACAAGCAATCCGAGAGATGCCGTCACCAACAACTATAAAAGACGTGCAAGCTTTAAATGGAAGATTGGCAGCCCTCAGCAGATTCATAGCGCGATCTTCGAACAGATGTAAAGACTTCTTTAGTATCTTAAAAAAGGGAGAACAGTTCATATGGACAGACGAAAGGGAGGCCGCGTTTCAGGGGATCAAAAATTACTTGGCGAGTTTGCCAGCTTTGCAACGTCCAGAAAAAGATGAGAACCTGAAACTCTACATATCCGCGAATAAGGACGCCATCAGTGCAGTACTAGTAACGACTAAAGAAGAAGAAAAGCCAGTATATTACATCAGTAGGACCCTTTTTCCAGCCGAGAAAAACTACACCAAATTGGAGCAACTGATTCTCGCGCTAGTAGTAGCAACACAAAAGCTTCAGACATACTTCCAGGCCCACAAAGTAATAGTGCTGACAAAAACACTAATTGAATCCATTCTTAAAAACCTCCAAGCAGCAGGCAGAATCGCAAGATGGAACGCTCAAATAAGACAATATGATGTGGAATACGAGATCAGAACCGCGTTAAAATCACAAATCATCGCAGATTTCTTAGCCGAGTTTCCAATCGAAGAAGACTACGAAGAAGAGCCAATTTTGGGAGTCGAAGACGACGAAGGGCCTGACGACCTGCTAGAACAATGCCATCCTCGGAGATGGGAGATTTTCATTGATGGTTCGGTAAACAGCGATGGCCGAGGGGTAGGCATAGTCTTCACCTCACCCGAAGGAGAGCGCACCGTCTTCGCACTTCGGCTGGAGTTCGAAGCAACCAACAATGAAACTGAATATGAAGCAATGATCCATACTTTAAAACGCATGATTAGCATGGAAATTCAGGAAGCACGAATAACAACGGACTCACAACTAGTGGTACGACAATTGGACGGAAGTTACCAATCCAACGATTCGCTATCCAAATATAAGAAATTAGCAAGAAGGCTCATGTCGAAAATTCCGCATCTCAAAATCCGACACATATGTAGAAAGGACAATAGGCATGCGGATGCTTTGGCGTTCATTGCCTCCAAAGTAACAGACAAAAATATAATCTCCATCGAAATCGGAAGAATAAAGAAATCATCAATAGCAGCCGAAGAAGGGGAGCTGGTGATGGCCATTCAAGAAGAGTACGACGACTGGAGGGTACCCATAAGGAAATACTTGGAGAACAGAGAATTACCAAGCAATCCACTGGAAGCACACAAAGTAACCAGTAGATCTACTAACTACCGACTCATAGACGGGATTTTACATCGACAATCATTCTTGGGACCACTATTAAGGTGTGTACACCGAGTAGATGGAATTGCACTAATGAAAAAGCTGCATAGTGGAGAAGCAGGGACCCACAGTGGTGCAAGAGCACTGGCACAGCGAACCAAGGCTCAGGGATACTATTGGCCATATATGCATGCCGACGCAAAGAGCATTTCTCAAAAATGTGACCCATGTCAACGGTTCGCTAAACGAATCCATGCACCAGCAACAAACTTGAATTCGGTACTGAGCCCATGGCCCTTTGCCAAGTGGGGGGTAGACATCGTCGGCCCATTCATTCCAGGAACGGGACAAAGAAGGTACATTATAGTTGCAACCGATTACTTCTCCAAATGGATCGAAGCCAAAGCCTTAAGGAATCACACGGGACGAGAAGTATTTACTTTCTTCTGGGAGAACATATTCTGTCGATTCGGAGTACCTGCAGAGATAGTCTCGGATAACGCCCAAGAATTTCTCAGCGCCGAAGTTAAAGAACTGTTAAATCAATACAACGTAAGGCTAGGCACCTCGACGCCAATAATCCCCAAAGTAACGGCCAGGCAGAAGCAACAAACAAAACAATAGGAGACAACTTGAAAAAACGAGTATTGCCCCACAAAAAGCAGTGGTGCGAACATCTGCACAACGTACTATGGGCATTCCGAACCTCACAAAGACGAGCAACGGGAATGACTCCTTTTCACCTAACATACGGGACCGAGGCGGTACTGCCTACAGAAATAATGATACCAACGGATAAGTACAAAGCGTGGGAGCAGAACCTGTCGGCATATTTAATATACGCAAAATTGGATGACCTCGAAGAAGAAAGGGAGGAAGCTCGGCAACACATCATTAATTACCAAAAAGGGGCAGCCCGAGGATACAACAAAAAAGTAATCGAAAGAGAGTTTCAGCCTGGCGAACTTGTACTACGAGAAATACCGCCATACCAAAAAGGAAACACAGGAAAACTGGAGCAAGTTTGGGAAGGCCCGTACAAAATCAAGCAGAAGGCAGGAAAAGGAGCTTACAAACTAATTGACGAAAAAGACGGCCTCGGACTTGGCAATGCATGGAATGCAAAATATATAAGGAAATATTATATATATATATATATAAAAAATTATCGAGTATCCCCGAAATGAAAGAGAATTTTACACGGCGAGAACGCCGAATCAAACTCCGAAAGAATGATCTGGTCAAAGGCTGTAACGCCGAGGCAAAAACGCCAACAAACAAAAAGGCTGTAACGCCGAGGCAAAAACGCCAACAAACAAAAAGGCTGTAACGTCGAGGCAAAAACGCCAACAAACAAAAAGGCTGTAACGCCGAGGCAAAAATGCCAACAAACAAAAAGACCTCGCATAGCAGGCACATAGCTGATGCTCATATAAATCGTAAGGGCCCTACGAGTTATATGGCACGGTCCTCTACCCACAAGACACCCCGTTAGCGGTGGGAACCTTGAATCAAGGCTACATATGCCGATGATACAATCGTACCCACTACCAAATGACCACGAGGACTTCACGTTCTCGGGAGTCGAGGGGACGATAAATGGGATTAAAATCTACCTATAGAGGAAGATGGAACCCCGAGGCAGCTGCCTCGCTCTTGAAACAAGTAGCGAAGTACGCAGCCGAGGGACCCCTCTAAAAAACTAAGCCTCAGGGGGGGGGGGGGGGGCCCTGTTAAAGATTTGGGATGGGTCGAACTTTAGGCCGCGATAAGAGAAAAGTGCCATGTCTAAGCTCCAGCCTTGACCGACACTCCCCCATTATGTTACTTTATTATTGAAAAACGGAGTATCCATTTTAAAGCTCTTACATTTACTTAGGCTAAAGGTTATCAGGGCGCCACCATGCCCTCTAGGAAGATAAGAAAATATCTTCGATGCCTACCTAATGTGTTATGGCAAAGCTGGTGCTCACGCTATCAATAGCCAGTGTTTTGCTTGAAACCAGTGCGAGTAACTTAAAGCCTTTGGGAGGGGTGATCCGTACGCCCCCACTAGCTTGGTTCACTACCTCCTACATCGAAGTAAGCCCCGAAGTTGCACTTCAAGTAACCATAACAGCCAGTAAAGAAAAGCAATGGCAGATAAAAACACACTTCGAAAGAAAAATTCAAAAGCAACAAACTGAAGCAAGTCACACTCAAACATAAAGAAATAAGGGAAACAGGGGTAAGATATCTTCTACTTAAACAGTCCCAACAATTTCCTTGGTGGTAGCATATCCTCAAGCGACAACAGCAGAACCAGACTGAGAAACCGAAGCCTTTGGGTCATCGCTGTCCCTTATCGGTGAAGCAGTAACCCTCGGAGTCCCGGCAGCTTGGCCAGGAGCATTAACTTTCTCATTCCCCTCGACTGTTTCAACCTTGCCCTTGCTCGGATTCCCGACCAGCAGTTCATTGCCATTCTTCTCATCCTCAACGCCACCTTCACTTTCCATCTCCTCAAGATCACCATTTTCACTCGCAGCCTTCAGGTGCACTACTAACACCTTAACGTCTGCGGAAGGAAAAAGTCCTTTATCGGACTCCAGGGAAGCATCAGAATCATTCACACCATTACCATAGTAGGGAGGTTGCATGCCAAAATCTCTAAACAGGTACCTAACATGTTGACGGCTGAACAAGGCCATTCGATCATCTTCCCCATTGATATGTTCTCGGAGCTCCAAAATTTTCTCGTTGAGAGATACTAGCCGGCCATCCTTTTCTTCACAAGCACTTTGCGAAAGACGGAGCTCGTTTTCTTTAGAACTTACTTCGGCGCTCAATTTAGAAACTTGCTTTTTCTCAGCTTCCAACCCTCGCGCATAATCATCCCGCTCCTTAGCAACGCTTTCGAGACGCTTCGAGAGGTCATCCTTTTCTTGTTGTAAAGTCTGAATATCCGCATCAAGACGGGTAATCTCACGACCTTGCGCGTTAGTCAGATCCGGCAGGTACATCCCATGATGCTTTTGCTACAGAGGCAAGACAATACAAAAACCAGATCGGTACAAAAAAAAAAAAAAAAAAAAAAAAAAAAAAAAAAAAAAAACGTACGACACATAGAAACAAATCGAAGCAAAAGTACACTCACGGCTTCAATAAATGCTTGATGTTGGGGAGTAGACGAGGCAAGAACTTCTCTGTCCCAGTTGCCAGAAAACGCCTGCGAAAGAAACCTAGCCACTGAAGGATCCAACGGATGCTTCAAAGGATCCTTAGCATATGCTCTCAAATGTTCGGAAAGATCTTCGGCATAAGGGCCAGGAATAGAACTTCGCTCAAGGAGCTTCCGTGCCTCTTCCGCCGAACAAGGCCTTCGTAAAAAACCAACAGGTGCCAAACTTGGGACCGAGGCAGATAGAGAGGATTGACCCAACGAAGAACCCACAAAACAATCGTTGGAGTCATACTGATTAAAACTCACGCTAGACGGACAAGGACCAACAACTCGGACCTCAGCAAACACAGGGACAGCAGGCCCCTGTGACGGCACAGCGATTTGGGGGCACGTTGTCAAGGGAGCGTCTCGAAGAACTAGCTCATTCGAAGACACTACTTTCTGCCTCTTCAAAGGTTCGACCTTCTCATCCTCAGTACCACAGCCATCGTTTCTTCCCACAGGCGTGGCAGTAACAACCATACCTTTGCCAGCAGTCTTCGCAGTAGGCCTCTGCGACCCAACAGTTCGAGAAATAGTCTTTACAAGCTTCTTATTCACACCGCTATAGGCAGGTTTCTCCCGGTTAGGGTCACACAAAGAAAATTTCATCACACCATCATTAACCCGGAGCACTTCACCCTGCTAAAAAGTAGCCACAATGGTCAGGTTCCAAAACAGAGGCAAACATCCATACCTAGAAAATAACCGAGGCATTAAGTGTTTTCTCACCAGACCATCTTGCCCCCTTTCATCAGCCAACCTCGAAGGTTCTTTCCTCTTCTTCGACTGATTGGTCTGTTCCTGAACTTGTGGACTTCCCAGCTCAAGCTTCTGAAAAGAAAACCACATCAGTAAAGCAGCCAACAGAAAAAAGGGCTATATATATATATATATATATGTATATGTATCATTCGTCATACCTTCTCCTTGACAGCAGTTATCTTCTCCTAAAACCTTTTACGCTCTTCCTCAGAGAAATGAATCTTATAAAACTCGACAACAGAAAGTTTGTGGCCCTTTTCAAATTTTGTTCGTTCGACTTTCTTCTTCTTGTCTTCGTAGACAAAAAGAACGGGGCCTTCGATAAGCACGGGCTTAGAAAACCACGCTTCATCGCTAGAATGACGAAGAAGCGTATTCGCTGTAGACCCAGAAAAATCCACGTCATCCGAATCAACTGCTTTGACCAGGCTTACGCCCCAGGGGGCCTTCGGGGTAAGCAAGCTCCTTTCTACCTTATAATATTTGAAAAAAAATTCGGCAGTCCAAAAACTTGGTGAACGCTTAAGCTCCTCAGGAAACTTTTCATAGTAATAAGATTTGCCATTTGAGCGAGCGACCCACTCTTGAATGACTCGGATAGAATTTCCATCCAGTTGCATCACGCCACAAGAGGGATTGATTTGAGAGTAAATTTCGTAGAAAAGAGGGTTCTCAGGGTCATATAACGGAATCGGGAGACCGGAACCAAGCTGCTCGTCGGAGACAATTAACTTTCTATCGCTACACTGATGAGAAGGAAGCAATTCAGGGGACAAATTGACCTTGCCCAAACTTCTGCAAGGGAAAAGATTTGCATCGAAACCATAAACCTTGGCTCTTTCTTCCCAAGTAGATTTCTGAGGGTCCACCATCTTCCGGGGAAACTCACCGCCAGACTGCATATTCGCTTCAGGGACCTGATAAGCAAGGAAGAACTCAGAGAAAGAACAAACAAAGGAGAATATAGGAAATTGCGAAAGCTTATAAGATAGCAGATCCAAAAGGGAGAGATCGAGAACGTTAAAAATATTACAGAAGACTGCAGAAAGAAAAGAGAGGGCAAACAAAGTTTAAATAAGAAGACACAAAACCGGCGCAGCCGGTAAAAGGTAGAAAGAGTGAAGATCTCGAAATCATTAAAGGCCACAGGTATCGGCCAAAGAAGTTAAAATACTGGACACGTGTCGAAAGGGAGAAAGATCAGGGGTAGTTTCCTTCTCCGAACCTCCTCGATCTTCAGACAAGGAAAGAGGCAAACTGTGGAGGGTAAAACCCCTCGGGACACGTGTCTCACATCTAAGAAGCATAACCACACCGAGAGGATCGGCAGCGAGGCTTCGGACTGAACCAAAGAGGAAAGGAGACCAAACGCGAACGAAGTGAGGACTCGGAAGAAAGGGATTCGGACCGCATCTAAGGACCGAAGCCCCAGAGTCAACTTCGGAGCACCACCGAATAAACCGCCTTACTCGACAAGGACTGACACCTCCACGATTGAGTCCTTTGTCTTATTAGCTGTAAACCACCCAAGCTCGGCCTATATAAGGCGAGCTTGGAAAACATTGTAGGGGTTGGATTCTTTTGGGTAGAACCTAAGCGGCAAGAGTGGGATTAGGTATGTATCTCCTCTGGTTCCTTAGGGTTGCAATCCATGTAGTTACAACACAGAAATTAATACAAGTCTTTATGCATTTATCCTTTGATTACTGCTATTATGTATTCCTTCGGTATTGTTCTTATGGTCCTCGCACCATTGAATCTTATTTAAAGTAACTGTATGTATGAGTAGATCTGATAGATATGGTACCTTATGTACCTATGCAGATTTTCTACTCGTACAAACTGTGTCTTTGAAAGAGAGTAAAATAGAAATGTTGTACCGTGACCTTCAAAGACTATCAGGAAGCTCTCAAAAATTTTCTTCTATGCTGTTTGGTCAAAAGTCCTTTGGAGACTCTAGTAGTCTTGGATTCAATACTCAACAGACCTGTAGTGAAAACCCTATGAGCATGACAAGTTCCTACTTGGACAGAAAAGGTCCTAATGCAGTTGATACATTTTGTAATTTATGTGGTTGTAACTCTCACAGTCGTGAATTCTGCCTGGACTCCTCACAGAGTTTCCAGTTCATTTCCTCACTTCGAAAAAGGTTGCAGGAAATTGAAAAGGAAATGACAAATTACAGCAAAGAATGTAAAAAGACTCATAATAACTCCAATCGCATGAAAAATAGAAGAAGAAGTAGATCTAGATCTTCAAATAATTCTGCGAATCCTGGTGAGATTTTATCTCACACTTAAAGCCTAAAAGGAATATTTTTCTAAAAACTTTCTCACCTATAATAACATATAAAGAGAAAGTATATGATATTTTAAACAAAAAAAAAATGGAAAAATTATGTTACTCAATTTTGAAACATTCACCAGATCTTGTACATATCAAAGTGTTTATTTCGAAAACCTTTTCGAAATTTTCTTTCCTTGTTAAGCAGACTGTTTCGAATATTATATCTTATTATTTTCGAAAATCGCACATGTTTCGAAAATAATTTCCTTTCTTTAGCACCTTAAACCTTTATATAAGATGAATATTTCGATGCTACTTCTTACATCTTTTCTCGAAGCTTTTCAAGCATCTTTCAAGAACATGGATACTGATAATGGTGTTGGTGAGGAAAGTTGGGTTATTTATGATTCGAAGATGGATACTAAACCCGTGGAACTCCACTATGGGATTGAAGTAACCTGTATGATTGCTGACTTTGGTGGAAAGAAGAAAGACATGATTTAACAAGATCTCTTTGGAGGAATGTTACACGCTTTTGATGCAATTAAAAATCGCCTCGAAGTAGCTTTCAAATAACAGGGCAAACTGGAAGAATCTTTGGAGGATTTGTGCTCCAAGATGTTGTGTCTCGAGATGTTGTCAAACGAGTCACTGAAAAGCATTGAAGATTTAGTCAAATCACTCGATGTGAATCAGGAAACTGCGAATGACATTGGAGAAACACCTAATTTCAATATGCTTTTATGTGGAAGCCAAAGAGACATAAAAAATTAGGGACTTATGTTTTGAAACTATAATAAAAATTATTAGTAGAGTTTTTATGTATTTGAACTGTTTTGTTATTTTTCAATTCCTGTTTCGGAAAATAAAAATATATTGCGCAAGTTTCGATTCTGTTTATTCGAAAACTATAAAAAGTTCAAAAAGAAAAAACTTACGTGTTTCGAATCTGTTCAAAAATTTAAAATCAGAAATATTCGAAAATAAAAAATTATATTACGCCAGTTTCGAATGCAACATTTGATTTAATATTTCCGATTCTATTATGAATGTATGTTGCAGGTTATCAAGATAATTCTTTTATCTCTATATGATTGTTTTAATATCTTGATATCGGCCTCCTTATGTTTGTGGCTGTTATGTTTGTATTAATGACTTTGTACGCAGGTATAAGTATAACTATGTAAGGAGGAGATTGATTTTATGCTAGTCACAATGCTATTGGATCTCTTTGTGTCTTATGACTAAGAGTTATAGTATATGCATAAATCAGAGGTTTTGTTATAATCTAGTAAGACTATGGACGTGTTCGAAAATCCAAAACCAGATCTTAGTCTTTTTCCGACGAAGGCTATTCCGCTGTTCTCATGTCCGAGGGAATGACAACCAACGGGGGAGAGTTCTTTTGTGAACTTGCGCTTAATAGAAAAATATCTTTAGGGGAGCGTGGTTGTGGAATATACAGGGAATATAACTCATATCTGCTTATATCTTTTATATTTCCTGACAGGTTACTTGTGCTGATTATTATATATATATATATATATTTTGTGTAACTTGTCGAAGTGCTGAACCTTATGAATGCAATCATTCTTATATGTTGAATTGATTTCTCTGAACTTGAGCATTTATCTCGAACCCAAATATTTTCGAGACCCTTTGTAAATTCTTTTGATAAAAAGGGGGAGAAATATTGATAGCTTGACTCGTTCAGTGCTTGGTCTTTGACAGTAAGCAGTGTCATATGGGGAGAAAAATGTATGTGCGTATATTGAAAAATGAATGAAAGTATTAAACAAAGGGGAGTAACACTAGATGTTACTAGCACTGTAGACTTTCGCGTTGTGCTACAGTTGATAACAATACGTCAGACTTGATAGACATCCGAACTTACATTCAGGGGGAGTAAGTGTATTGGTTTTCATTTGGTTTTTCAATAGTACATATCTTGTTTGCAGACTGACATATTTTGTAGGTACTATTGGTGTGCTGTCAAGCTAAGTAGAAGAACTCGAAACGTAGAACTTAGGTTTGAAGTTTCTCGTTCATCTATGTAAAGAGTTTTTGTCATTAAAATTGACAAAGGGGGAGATTGTTAGAGCATGGCTCGGTCAACCTCACTAAGTGTTGGTATGTCAAGCTTAGTTTTCAAATTTAGTGATCAAAACTCGACCGCTAAACAACACACATTAGGTAAAGTCATGAGTGTGTTAGCTTTAGGTTGTGGAAGATTTTGGTAGGATTTGGAATCACTACTCGAAGAGTCGAAGAAAGACTGAAGATCAAACGAAGACATCCGACATTCATCATTCAAGAGGTTAGTGAATCTAAATAACGCGATTCTATTATCTTTTATACTTGTGCTACAAAAGACAAAAAACATAACTCTCATCTTGAGATTTACGTTATGACTTGATCACTTGTGAACAGTGTGTCTTAAGATATCTCCACTTTATCGCTTGCGATATTTGTGTTGAAGTTATGATGTTCCAATGTTGCTTAGAGCTTTCTTTTCTTCTCCGTCTCTAAGTAATATAAGGTTTTTCCTAAAACCTTCGAGCTGGATATAGCAGCGTGATGTTTTCTCGGTAGTACTACGAGATTTAATCCATCACAGTATTGTGTCTCTACTTACCTAGTCTGACTCTGTCGGATTGATTAGCAAATACTTGTATGAGCTAAATGTAAGTGAGATCGTGACTCACACTTATGTTGTGTAGACTCGATATACTGTTGTTCTGAGCATCGAATGCCACGTCTTAGTGTGGGTCTGAATACTGAAGTTCTGAATCATTTACTTGATTTTGTATATGAACATCTCGTATGCCATATAAAACTTATGGATTCCGAAACCATATTCTTGTTATCTCATCTTATTGATTTTCAATGTTCGAAACCTCAATGTAGGTTTTGGTAAAACTAAACGATGATTTCGAAACCATAATCTGGTTTTCGTATCCGTGAGCTATTGTCTGAAACTTAAATATTGTGACCAATGAGACAACATGAGTTTGAAACTATGTTTGCTGGCTAACAGTGACTTCAGAATCAAGATCAATGTATCTTGACCATGTGAGTTCTAAAAGGTCGAAAAGACCTTGGGGTTTCCTAAAGGTTTATGTGAACCGTGAAATATAACCAATGCGTCAAGACTAAAAAAGTGTGATGCTGAAACGGTTCTTGACCACATGGACTCTCAAGTTCAACACCAAACATATGTAATAAAACTTCAATATGTGTTTCTTGTTTCGAAACCTTAACCAAGGTTTTGTTAAACATAATCTAGATTTCGAAACCTCACTTTGGTTTCGCTATATGAAAACTTGATTTGGGAACCTTAACTTGGTTCTGGTAATATAATGAACTTTAGATTTCGAAACCTTAATCCGGTTTCTGCCAAACAGTATGTAGGTTTCGAAACCTTACAATGGTTATCTCTGAATGCGTATTTTCGAAGTTCAAACTCTATCATTTTGATTTGTGCCTCATTTCAAAGCTAAGCCTTAGTCAATATAAATAGGAGCGGTATCTCTCCTGAAATATTTATCCCTCTACCAAGCTCTTCTTCGGAATTGTTAGCTTGTGTCTGCCGCTTTTCTTTTCAGTTACCTTTGAGCTTTTGCTCTCGGTCTAGAATTGCGTGAAAGTCTTCTCTAGGGATCGAGAAGCCTATAAGTACCTCTGCGGCAAACTAGTTTAGGTTTTACTAGTCTTATTTGTATTGTACTTGTGGTCTGTTCTATCACGTCTATCAAACCTTGTAATCTTGTTTATTTTATGGTCCTTCTCTTCAGCAATAAGGCCACTCAAGATCGTTGTGATTAAAACATACTCTTTATCTATTAACCTGGATTTGTCAGCAAGAGGCTTTCGGTTTGTGTGCCTAAACTATAGATATTGAGTGGAATCAAGATTGTTGTTATTAGATTTGTTCTTTGCAGGTACACCGTTCTTCAAGGTCATATCATATCGTACTTGCTACAACTATCTGCTTCATTCCAACTGGGACGACAAGGTTGCTCTTTCGGGAGTTTAGGTTTTGAAACCTTGATCGATATCTCGAGGTGTTTATTGCCTAAGTAAACTCAATATCTTCGCTCTTGGTGTAAAACAACTTCGGTGAAATATCTGTTAGTTACCAAGGATATCATCTAGCGATTTGATTTGCCGTTATTTGGTTGTTGTCCATAAGGTTGTAATCGTCTGATTGGAGGTCGGGTAGCGATAGTCCTCACGACGGGCTGTGAGGCAACTCTTGCGTAAGACAGTAGAGGACGTCTGTCTGCGTAAGGGAGTACATGTGTGTGACCACCTGTAGATGGTGAAAAATGGGAGAGGGACAAAATCGTAAAACTCCCCTCCAACTACGTCTTAACTAAAGGCGATCGCCTACTCAGGCACATCTCCATAGCTCAGGATGAAACCTATTCTACGAGCTGAATGTACTCTCTATGAGTTCTCTCTTATAACTCTCGGTGGAGAGGATGTATCATAGTGCAGTAGCAATGACCCCACCAGCACATAAACCCATTAATCTGCTTCATGTCGACATCGCTTCGAATTCCTCGATATCAGAACTAGATTACTCAATGGTACATGGTGGAGAGAGAACAGAGACGCATCCTCGCGGATTTTCTCTCAAAATACGACTCAACATCCGAGTCTCAATGAAAGCCCCAGAAGTACCACAGCTCTAGGCCTGTCCTGGGCTCTCTGAGAGGCATGCAACATGCCAAATGTTTTTACTTGGAAAAACAATGCACCGTCTCTGGGTACTTTCGTAGTGTTCGAGATCAAAGTCGAATAAGACGAGCCTAAGCCAAGTCAATGGTCGTTCACGTCTTTCTTCGGTCACATAGAGGATAGAGGTTGATATAGGGAGGGAAACAACGAAGAAACTTGAGATCAGGTTGAGGATGTGTTTTGGGTGTAAGAGTTCAAGATTTCTGTCGTGAAGGTGACTGGAAATCTCCAAGGCTAGAAGTGTGTTGGGTTGCTCAGGTGTGTTTACTTCTGAGGCTCTGGTTTATTCAGGTGTTCTGAATATTTGGTTGTTTCTGGAAAGATGTTCTGCCTTGGAAGATAGAGGAGGACTCTATTTATAGTTTTGAATTCACCCTGATCTCTCGACAGAGAAGGTGGAAGTTGTGGAAGAGTGGAGGAGTGGAGGACATGAGTTGGTTTCCGTAACTGCCTGAATTGTGTAGAACATGTCCACTCGCGCCATCTTCTCGTAACTGTCCACTATCTCTATCAGTTTCTTTCGACTGTCGTAGACCGCCAGGCCAATACCCCTAAAGTTATCCCCCCGTGTGATGTTTTGATGTCTCGAGTGATACGCAGATATTGCGTAGTTGAGTTGAGTCTGAGTAGAGTCGTATGACTAGGATGTCATGACCAACATGAGTGTGGTGTCTTCAAGACACGAGTAGTAGGTGTATAGGAGTGTCCTTGGCTGTTGGCCAAGGCCAGGAATTCATAGCACCATTGACTTGTGGCGCCATATCCCAAGGGGCTACGGCCTTGGCCTTTGGCCAAGGCCAACTTCCAAATCGCTTTTATAGCGCTAACCCTATTATCATGGCGCCATGGCTCATGGCGCCACGGCCTTGGCCTTTGGCCAATGCCAACTCATTTTGTTGTGGCGCCATGATTCATGGCGCCACGGCCTTGGCCTTTGGCCAAGGCTATTTTCTCGTGAACCCATGGTGGATCATGGTTCATGGTGCCATGCTATATGGCGTTATGACTTCGACATTTGTCCAAGGTCAACTTTGTTGCAGCTGGTGTGTGCTGGCTATGCCTTGGTTATGGTGTGTGTGCTTACGCTACAACATACTTGAAGTCATGGCGTGTTTATCCATGGTATGTTAGACCATCCTGAGTTTGGGATGAGGTCTTTTTAAGCCTGTTTAGGCTGTTGTGTGCTTCTCAGGGAGCTCTGGACATGCCTAAAACTTCGATATTCCTGAGGTTTTCATTAAGACTCGAATGTTGAGTCATATTAAGAGGAAATCCATGAGGATGCATCTCTGTTAACTCTTCACCATGTACCATATAGTGATCTGGTTCTGATGCCGAGGAATTCGAGGCGATGTCGACATGAAGCAGATTAATGGGTTTAATGTGCTGGTGAGATTATCAGTACTGCACTATGATATCATCCTCTCCACCGGGGGTTATAAGAGAGAACTCATAGAGAGTTTATTCAGCTCGTAGAACGGGTTGCATTCTGAGCTATAGAGATGTGCCTGAATAGGCAATTGTCTTTAGGTAAGACGTGGTTAGAGAGTGGTTTTACAATCTTGTCCCTCTCTCATTTTCCACTATCTACAGAAAGTCCCTGGTTAGTGTGGAACAGTAATGTTTCATACTAAGCACTCAGATGGTGATGGCAACCTTCAAGAGTCTTAGTCATTTTTTTTTAAAGGTATGTAAAGGACTAGGTCTCAAGGTTAACAACCCTAACAGTCAAGAGCAAGTTCGTGTGTTAAGAGAGAGTTTTTTTTTTTTTTTT
>JAJJMA010213450.1:0-20771 GCA_023529015.1 Papaver nudicaule | reverse complement strand
TGTGGGCAAGTAAGCTGGGAAGTGTCTAGCGTAGCTTTTATAGTTCACAGCTTACATCAGCTTCTTTAAAGCTTACAAGTCCAGCAGACATCTATATATGAGAGCAGGCTACATCTTTTTTCAAATAGCTCTTGCTTTTAGAGTAGTATGAATGTTGTGGAGGTAAACAAGTCTTGACAATGTTTTTAAGTGAATCATCCCAACTCTTCCTGGTTTATTTTTCTTTTGTTTTCGATAAATGTTGATTCTTGAGATTTGTGGAGTTGACATTTCAGTGGCGGTTTCACTTTGAAGATCTGTTTGATCACTGCACTTTCTTCCTAGTTTTAAAGTTTACGGGAGTCAACCACGCATTGAAGTATTGAGTTTGTTCAGTCTCCAGTCTCTACAGTTCCATTGTACATGATTAATCCTGTGTTTAAGGAGTTAAAACCTGCTTGAATCCGAAGTTGTGTCGCAAAATGAAAACATAGATGGGGGAGGCATGGTGATTCGGTGAATCAATCTCCGTAATTTGTTTTTTTTCTTTTCGAAACAGGTGCCTTATTTATTAAGCAGGCAAATGGTTTACATTTGTATGGACTAGACAACCCCAAGGACCAGAGATCAAAATACATCCAATCTTTGACATTAACAGCCAAAGAAAAAAGAGCGTTGATACAGGGGCGACAAGAAAATTGAAGTCACTCGATTTTATTTCATCTATCCAGTGTTAAATTATAAGGGGTGTCCTGAAATGTTTAAGTTACCCTTTACACCAATGTACACCCCACTTACAAATTACACCATAATTCCTAACCCTAAACAAATAAATAAAAAAAATCAAAAATCTTTTTCCCTACTCTTCTTCTTCCTCTTATTCCGATTTTTTTTTAATTTTCCGAATTTCATTCAATGGATTGAACCAAATGGTGGAGTAACGGAGAACCAAATGTAATAATAGAAACTCACATTTTGATTTAGTTATTGATGGTTTAATTAGCTTAGATTCGGTAAAAAAAAATCAAAAAATCAAAAAAACGTGAACTAGTGTTAGTTACGGCTACCTGTAACTCCTAGATCTCAACTGAAACCGCAACATACGACTAAGAAATGAAGAACTTCTAGCCGTAACTAAGTTTCGTCTAGGTCTTAACAGCCGAAACTAATAATTATTATGTTAGTTACGGCTCGATACACGTTTCTTCAATCAGCTGTAACTTGTTAATTTTAAAGTTACTTTTTGTCGCAAGCCGTAACCCCATATGTTTAAGCCGTAAGTTGGTTGCGGCTACTAACTAACAAGCCGTAACTACAATTATTTTTCATCCGTAACATGTATCGTATAGCCGTAAGTTTTAACCTAATTCACAAAATCTTTGAGTCTCTTACGACTACCTGTAACTCAACCTTACCAGTCGTAACCCACACTTACGGCAAGAATTTATAGCCGTAATTGTTAGCTTCAGCCATAACTGAAAATCAAGTTGAGTTATGGCTACCTGTAACTCAATCTTATCAGTCGTAATTTATACTTACGGTTTTAAAAAAATAAATGTAGCCGTAAATAAAAGTGCAAAAAAAATTCGCAAACAATCTAGCCGTAAGTATATACTTTTCAGCCGTAAATCCATGATAGATTCAAAGACCTTAACTTTGGCGATCAATACTCTTGGCAACATAGCAAAGAAACCGCCATCAGTACGAACACAAGTCACAACACCACTAACAACATCGTAGTCAGTAATAAATTGTTTTGATTTACTTTTCCATGAACCATGTTTAATCATAATCAGACATCTAGCATGAACAATATCTTTGTGAAACATTTCATCAAACACTTGCATAGCATTACTCAAATTCTATACAAAAAATGGTTGACATGTACTTCTAATAGATGATAAAAGAAGAGTGTTAATGGCAGAATTCAGTGGCATCATATGCCCATCATGATGAAATTACTGTTGCAGCTCCAAATTTGGCAAATCAATTGGCTTGAAACCTATACTTATGGTAACTATAGTTAAATTAGATGAAAATCCAATTGGGATCTAAAGTGGAGACACATTTGCAGGTGCATCACAATGGTCTAGTTCTAATTTAAAACAACAGTTTTCGATTCATTCCAACACGAATAACCACGTCCTTAACGAGCTACATCTCCTTTTGTTGTCTCCATTCCGAAGGTAAAGATGTCGAACCAGAATTAGTGACTTATTCACAAAGCAATAATGTCCATGAAGATTCTTACTAGGTTTTGCTATCTTAGTAGAACATTGAACATCTTTTGGCGGCGGTGGTGGCGGCGACGGCAGTGATGGTGGTGGTGTAATACCATGATACCATGGAAGAAGAGACTATCTTGTGTATTGCCTCTTCTCTAGACTGGATACTGAATGCCGACTATTTATTGGGTTTGCTTAGATTACATTTTAGTTTTTGGTGGCGGCTACGGCGACGACGGCGACAATTGTTGTTGGTGGTGGCGATGGATTTCAAGGGAGGAATAGAGAAGAACATATGTAATCCAGATTATTTTTTGAAACTAACTAATTAAACATTGATTAGTGTTTATTTAGAGTCATAGGCAAGTTAGGTATTAGGCTAAGTCTAATGGGGATTCAACTTCCCTTAAAAGCGTCGCCTAAACCCCAATTTCCCCCCACTTCAACTTCCCTTTCCTTTATTTAAGGGAAGTAGAAGTTGAATTGCTACTTAGGCGCTCAATGATGTAGCGCCCAAAAAGTGGATCCGCGCTCAATGATATAGCGCCCAAACGAATATTCTACTAGATCTGATGGCTAATAACATATGTTCCAGATCTGATGGCTGAGATTATCTGGCGCTTTATCATGTAGCGCCAAAACGCTATATCATGTAGCGCCGAAGTAGAATTTAGCTGATGTGTCTAGCACTTCCCATTAGACTTAGTTTGGGAATTTGCTGAGGTGTCATTCAACTTTTTAAGGGAAGTTGAATGACCATTAGACTAAGTCTTATGAAAGTATTTTACATAGGGGGCTTGCCAAATGGGCATCCAGAGATTATTTGGGAGGGGCTTCAATTTTCTTGTAGCCCCTATATCAGCACTAAAAAAAATACCGACATCAAAGCCCGACCAATGCCTTGTTACCCTTGGTTGTGAGATAGAAACCGTTGTTGTAGTTACCTTGTAAGTGGTCTGATCATAGCTTTCCTTTGCTCTTTGTCATTCAGGTGAGAGGTAGTGTGCGTGTAGAAGGTTATCATCCCTTCATGTATGGCTTTCAAAGAAGAAGCCCAGCTGTTGAGAAGCTCATCTGTTGAGAAGGGTGTTACCTTTTAATTTGAAACGTGCTTTGAGCCCCCTCAAAGTTCTGCATCCCCTCCCACTATGCTGATTACCGTAATACCCTTTGAAGTAAATATCTAAGTTATCCTTAGATTACTAAAGAAAATTATGTAAGTACCCGAATTTTATTTTACTTTTTATTTATTTTTTGGTATTCTGCCTGTGACAGACCACTAGGCAGTGGTTACAAAAAGCTGAGAAGCAATACATTCAGGAATGTCGGAACTCGTCCAGTAATGTTGGACATGATTGTCTACAGCAAATGCAGCAAGATTATGGACCAAAGTGTTGACCCTCTTGGCCGGGTACGAAAGAGAAATCTGTATAATGAAGGCCTCTTGTATTGGCTTTGATATCATCAACTATCTTCCAGATTCTCCATGGAATAGACTGTTGTTCACCTCTAAGACTTTTAATCACCACCTGACAGTCTCCCTCAATAATGATAGAATGAGTGCCGAGCTTTTGGCTAAGTTGTGTAGCTAGCAGACTCCCATTGCCTCTGCCACCATTGGGATGAAAGAATTACCTAATGTAGTGCAAGCTCCTCTGTAATTTCCAAGTTGGTCTCTCGCAACAGCAGCACAAGCATACCTACCACCTCTTAATGCAGCATCAACATTGATTTTCATGATGTCAGGAGAGGGAGGAGACTAAGATAATTCTTGTTGTTGATTTGCTTCTCTGGGTCTGGGTCCAGTCATGTGTTCCAATTCCTCATCCACCTCATCTTGTTGAAAATAAGCATGGAACCAAAAGAAAGCTTGTCTAAGGACTCCCTGCACTACAGGTTGTTTATTTTCATAAACCAAAGCATTTCGAGTTTTCCTTAAGCTCCAACAAACAGCTGCACCCATTGAGAATGAGTACTCACCGTCTTGGCAGTTAATCCATTGCTCCACCAGTGCTTTAATTGAAGTCATCTGGTTATCATGAACTCTCAGCCAAAGTGGTGATGCAAATCAGACAACCTGAGTAAACTGACAATGCAAGAGCAAATGGTCTATGCTCTCTTTAGCGTTGTTGCATACTCTACATTCTGTTGGAACTTCTTCAATGATTTTGCCCACCTTTGCGACACCTACTGCATTATGAACCACTCTCCACATAAAACTTTTGATTTTTGGTGCCACTGTTTTCATTGCTCAGAACTTTCGCCACGGAAACACATTCTCACCAAAATTAAAGACTCCCCAATCTGACTTTGTAGAATTTTTTGGAAAGATTAGGGAGTGAATTTTCCATGCGGAGTATGCATCCAAATAAGCTTGTCCTCCACTTCTTTGTTTATGAATATACTCTATATTTGGCTGACAATGAAAGGGTCAAATAATTGATTAAGGAGGGAAATATTCCAAGAGTCATTACTTTCACTAAACAGTTGATTCACCATGATAATATCAGCTGGACAATTGTCCGGTTTCTCCGGTGTAAAACCAAGCAGCGTAGGGATCCATGGGTCAGACCATATGTCGATGCTCTTTCCGTCTCTAACAAGCCAAATACACCCCATCTTGAGTTGATCTCTACCCTCCAGAATTGCATTCCACGTTGAAGAGCATTGTTGTGGCTTTTTGACGGTCCAAAAGGAACCATTTCTCAAGTATTTTGCTCTCAAAAGTATTCTCCACAAAGAAGATGAGTCATTCAGCAATCTCCAAGCCAACTTAGCCACTAAGGCCTTCTTAAGATCCTCCAACGAACGTAATCCTAGTCCACCCTTCTCTATTGGTAGATTAAACCACTCCCATCTTAAGTAATGCATCTTTCTCTTATCTTTAGTATGTCCCCACCAGAAAATCCTTATGATTTGAGTGAGTTTCTCAAGTACAGTCTTTGGAATTAGACAAGCCACCATGAAATAAATTGGTATAAGAGCGAGAACTGACATTACAAGGACTGTTCTACCTGCATGAGAGAGGGAGTGTCGTTTCCATCCTGTTAGCTTGTTCTCAAACTTCTCAACAAGGAAGTTATGATCTGAAATTTTGTTGCCTTGTTGAAGAAATTTCACCCCCAAGTATTTGTCTTCTTTTTCCATCTTTCCAACCCCCAACAAAGTTATAATCTCCTCTTGTTTTCTGGTGGTAGTTTCTTGCTAAAATGAATGGATGATTTGGTGTAGTTCACCAGTTGTCCTGACGCCTTATAATACTGCTGCATAATAGTCATAACTGATGAAATAGGGTTGTCGTCAGCTCTGCCAAACATCATCACATCGTCTGCGAACATTATATGAGTCACACTTAAGGCATATCTATTTAGTTTGTACCCGTTGTATAACCCATCCTGCTCCATTATGTGAATAATACAAGAAAGAGTGTGAGAACATATTATAAAGAGATATGACGACAGTAGGCATCCTTGTCTGATGCCCATGTCACCATTGAAGAAACCTTCTGGTTGGCCATTAAGGAGAATGGAAAAAGTTGTTGAAGTCACGCAGTTCATAATGAGAGCATGTATCCTACAAGTTATGCCAAAGTTGGTGAGAGCTTTGCTGAGGAATTCCCAATTGATTCTGTCATAAGCTTTGCTCATTTCTAGCTTTAAAGCGAAAGAACCAACAGCGCTATCAGAGTTATGCATTGAGTGGAATAACTCTTTTGCTGCGACAATATTGTTTAATATTTGTCTACCAGGAACGAATGTCGATTGGGTAGTATCTATGAGGGCATTAAGGTGAGGATTGAGTATGTTGGTTATGATCTTAGTGATAACCTTATACAACATGTTACAGAGTGATATTGGTTTATAGTCTGCAGCGGTGGCTGAGTTTTTCTTCTTGGGGGTCAATGCTATATAAGTGTGGTTCAAACCAGGGGGTAGATAAGCAAATCTGAAACAATCCTGAATTAGCTCAACGACATCTGGTCCAACAACTTGCCACATTTCTTGTAGAATATGGCAGGAAATCCGCCAGGTCCTGGCGACTTGAAAGACCCGAAACTTAATATACATGTTAACCTAATTACCTTATTAAAAACAAAATCTAAATATGTCCGCCTCAATCTTCTTTCTCCTATTCTTTCTTCTTTCCTCCTCCTCAATCATGGCTGCTAATCAATCGACCCAAATGTGACACACGAAAATGGGTCCATCTTCTCGATCTAAATGGAATTGTCAATGATAGACGACTCAAAGCATTTGAGCTTGAACAATCTCAGTCATGTCGAGTTATCATCTGAATCACTCTCTGTTTTTAGCCCTGGAGCAGCGGGTGAGTAAGTATTTCAGTTTGGATTGTTGTGTTACGACACCAACACTACCTTATCTCTTATTTCCTTATTTAGCTTTTCCTTATTTAGTTTGCTAGAGCTTCCTAGTTTGATTAGACTTCTTTATTTCGGCATTGCTTGCCAACCAAGTTTTTTTAGCTATTTATTCTTAGTTCTGAGTCTGTAAACAGGCAGCAATAAAAACAACCAAGTTCTTTATTTTGTTTTTCCAGTTGAGGTTGCTCGTCCCAAATCAAAAGGGCTTTATCCTGTTCTTTCTTTTGTTTTCAACCATAATCCAGTGTTAAAAGGTCTAGAACCCTAACACCAGGATCAGAGCCGTTTTCGATCAAATCCCTTAAAAAATCAACCAATTTTTTTTTACAATGACCTATACAGAAGAATTGAAACTACTTCAAGACAGTATTTCGGGGGTGACAGAAAAGTTGGATACACTTACAGAGACTATTACCAACTTCTACCTGCATGATGAAGATAAAGAACATAAGAAGCAAGATGCAAAGAAACAATTGCGTGATGAGGAAAACACATCTCTTACGACAAAGCTTACAGCATCCCTAAATTCAACATTGCAAACAACAATGGAAAATTCTTTACGTACCGTGTTTAGGGAAATTATGCCTTAGATGCAACAACATACTGGCGCTGCTCCACCACAACCACCACCACCTCCTCCAAATAATAACGGTGAACAACAGCAGCCTCGACCTGGTTCGGTAAACAATATTAAGTTTCCAAACTTTAATGGTGAAGATTCTGATGGTTGGATTTTCAATGCTGACAAATACTTTAGCGTCTATAATAATTCTGATGCCCTCAAAATTATTGTGGCTTGTGCACATCTCAAAGGTGAGGCTAACGTTTGGTATCGATGGAAAAAAACCAAGGCTACATGGTTGGAATTCTGCTCCTTGGTGCGTGCTCGGTTTGCTCCTGAGAAATTTGTTGACGCTAGACTAGCAATCAGCACAATAGATCAAAAAGGTACGGTACGTCAACATATCCCTGAATTTGAACGTTTGTTAAATTTCGTCGATTTTCCAAAAGATTATTTGATCAGTTGCTTCATACATTCATTAAAACCTCATATTGGGTCTGTGGTTAAATTACTTACACCACAAACGTTAACTGAGGCATTCACTAAGGCAATACATCAAGAAGAATCTTGTGCAGTAGCTAAGTTTGTCCCAAGACAACCATATCGCCCTCCACAGTTCAGGAATCCAAATACTACTCAACCTACTCAGTTCAAAAGGCCTTCATTACCTCATGGCGCTAGAAGATTATCACCAGATAAACAAAGAGAAAGAAGAGAAAATGGTATATGTTTCAACTTCGATGAATTTTATAAGCCAGATCATATTTGTTTAAATCCCAGATTAACTATCTTGGATGTTGCTGAGAATGTTACTGAAGATGATGTTGCGCAAACTGACGACACCCTTGTCTTTGATAGTGTTGAATTGTCTGAATCCGAACCTACAATCTCTTTACACTCACTAATGGGATCTCCTTTTCCTAGAACAATGAGGATCACTGGTTACACTAAAGCACAACCTATCACAGTGTTGATAGATTCAGGTTCAACACATAATTTTCTTCATCCATCTTTAGCCAAACAATGTGGCTATTCGATTCATTTCAAAGATCTTCCACTTAGTGTGACTGTTGGTGATGGTGGTAAGATGGATACTCAAGGATCTTGTCTCAATTATATTCCTCTTTGTCTGCAAACATACAATTTCACAGCAGATTTTCATCTACTTGATATTAGTGGATGCGATGCAGTATTGGGAGTTCAGTGGCTACGCACCTTGGGACCAATTAAATGGATTTTACAAAGTTGACTATGCAGTTCAACATTAATGATGCAGATATTTCATTAATTGGAGATAACAAATCATCTGTAATGATTTTGGAAGAAGATTCAATGCATCGTTTATTATGCAAAGAAAATTATGGAGTTTTTCTTCAACTATCTGCATTAAATACTTCTTTGAATGAAATTACAGTTCTGGTACCTGAAATACAACAGTTACTTACACAGTTTGCTGACATCTTCAGAACTCCTACATCTCTTCCCCATGAGAGAATTCATGATCACAAAATTCCTCTATTGCCTGGTTCCGCTCCTGTCAATGTGCGACCTTACAGATATCCGCATTTTCAAAATGATGAAATAGAGAAGATAATTGTTGAACTTCAACAAGCTGGATTCATACGGCCAAGCTCTAGTCCTTACTCTTCTCCCATTTTAATGGTGCGCAAAAAAGATGGCTCTTGGCGTATGTGTGTGGATTATAGGGCCTTAAATAAATTAACCATCAAGGATCAATTTCCCATCCCAATGGTCGATGAACTATTAGATGAGTTATATGGCGCAACTGTGTTTTCCAAATTGGATTTACGATCGGGATATCATCAAATCCGTCTTCATCAAAAAGATATTCCAAAATCTGCATTCAGAACACATGATGGTCACTTTGAATTCCTAGTTATGCCATTTGGATTATCGAATGCTCGTGCCACTTTTCAGAGTTTGATGAACCACATCTTCAGGCCACATTTAAGGAGGTTTTTTCTCGTTTTCTTTGAGGATATACTAGTCTATAGTAAGACGTGTCTGAGCATATTGCACACTTATCTGTTGTGTTTCATATCTTACGTACTAATACTTTATTTGTCAAATAATCGAAATGCACTTTTGAACATCTGTTGGCTAACTTGGATATGTAATTTCTTCTGATGGAGTCTCAGTTGATAATGACAAGATACAGTGCAAACTATCATGGCCAATCCCTTCTACAATTAAAGAATTGAGAGGGACTCTTGGGTTAGCCGGTTATTATCGCAAGTTCGTGAAGGATTATGGTAAGATCAGTGCACCCTTAACACAATTGCTTAAGAAGGAGGCTTTTCTTTGGACTGACAAGGCCACTGCTGCATTCAAGCAACTGCAACAAGCTCTCACAACAACTCCAGTATTATAATTACCAGACTTTTTGAAGGAATTTTGCATTGGAATGCGATGCTTCTAGTAATGGCATTGGTGTTATTCTGATACAATCAAAGAGACCAGTCGTATTCATTAGCAAGCCCCTATTTGGAAAAAATCAAAATTTATCAATATATTACAAAGAGATGCTCGCTATTGTTTCTGCAACTGAAAAATGGCGTCCTAATTTTCTTGGGAGACATTTCAAGATATATACTGATCATCGCAGCCTCAAGTTTTTTCTGGATCAGAAATTGTCTTCCATGGAACAGTAGAAATGGTTGTCTAAATTACTAGGATATGATTATGATTTCGTCATGGTAAAGAAAATATTGCAGCTGATGCTTTATCACGAAATACAGGCTCTAACTTTCATATTTCTACACCTGTTTTCCCTGGTATTAATGACATTAGTCAAGAATATCATGATGATGCGGAATTGGGAGCCATTATTCAACAATTAAGCCAAGTTGCAGCTTGTAAGGTAAATTTCTCTTATAATGATGGTATATTACGTTATAAAGGTCACATAGTTGTGCCATCAACTTCTACATGGTGCACTAAATTGCTTGAAGAGTTTCATTCAAATCCAATTGGAGGACACTCTAGATATTTAAGAACCTACAAGCGTCTGCAGCAAAATTTCTACTGAAAGGGAATGAAGAATTCAGTAAAGAGTTTATTTCCCATTGTGATACATGTCAGCGTTATAAATCGGACGTTGTAGCTCCACCAGGGCTTTTGAGTCCACTTCCAATACCTGCTAACATATGGCTGGATATTTCGATGGACTTCATTGATGGATTTCCATCTTCTTCTCGGAAAAACTCTATCTTAGTAGTAGTAGATCGATTATCAAAATATGCACATTTTATACCTCTCACACATCCATATACTGCTAGCTCTGTAGCTGAGATTTTTGTGAGTGAGATTGTACGACTTCATGGCATGCCGTGGAGTATTTTCTGTGATTGAGATCCAGTATTCATCAGCAATTTCTGGGAGGCATATTTTTCTTTGCAGAATACTAAATTATGCCGTAGCACTGCATATCACCCACAATCTGATTGGCAGACAGAGGTGACAAATAGAAGAATGATATCTTCAATGTTTTGCAGGTGTAAAGCCAACTGATCGGTTTAAATGGTTGCCATGGGCTGAATGGTGGTACAATACTAGCCATCACTCAACAATTAAAATGATACCGTATCAAGCAGTATATAGCAGAACTCCTCCAACAATTTCTAGCTATCTTCCCGGCTCTACGTCTGTCAATGATGTTGATCTCAATCTAAGAGCTCGAGATCACACATTAAAGATTTTGAAGTCTCATCTTGAAGTTGCTCAAACAAGAATGAAGACTTCTGCTGATGCTCACGCACTGAGAAAAATTTTCTAGTTAATGATTGGGTATTTTTACGTCTTCAACCATATAGACAATCATCAGTTGCTAATCAATCTTTCTCAAAGCTTTCTCCTAAATTTTATGGTCCTTTTCGCATCATAGAGAAGATTGGAGAAGTGGCTTACAAACTGGAGTTGCCTACTGCAAGTCGTATACATCCAGTTTTTCATGTTTCGCAGCTGAAACTGAAACTTGGTTCTTCTGCTAGTGTTGAACCAACTTTGCCCAATAAAGTTGATTACGAAAAGTGGGAGCCTGACATTGTTCTGGAGTGGGAATCAAGCGGATACTAAGTGGTTTACTCAATGGAAGGATCATTCCAAGGATGAAGCAACGTGGAAGATGTAGATGACATTATCTTGCGCTTTCCAGAGTTTGAGGCTTGAGGACAAACCATTTTTTCCAGCAGGGTGGGATGTTACGACACCAACACTACCTTGTCTCTTATTTCCTTATTTAGGTTTTCCTTATTTAGTTTTCTTAAGCTTCCTAGTTTGATTAGACTTCTTTATTTCGGCATTGCTTGCCAACCAAGTTTGTTTAGCTATTTATACTTAGTTCTGAGTCTGTAAACATACAACAATAAAAAAAAACCAATTTCTATATTTTGTTTTCCAGCTTTGAGGTTGCTCGCCCCAAATCAAAAGGGCTTTATCTTGTTCTTTCTTTTGTTTTTCAACCATAAGCCAGTGTTAAAAGGTCTAGAACCCTAACATGCTGCAAAGGGGTCTTCTTATTGAATTAATCAAGTAGCCAAGGTAATTCGGGATCCTATAATTTTTATAATTTTGTATTTGCTTGATGATTTCGTAATAATAAAATACAAATCAACAGGTAAGTTATCACGGTTAGCGACAACTTAAACTATTTCTAGTTTAAATTTGTCTCTGGTGGAATAAACCCATGTTCTAATTTATTATGTAATTACATTCTAATTTCATCTCGTCTGTTACAGAAAACACACACACCAACTGTTTGATAAAATACTTAAACGAGGTGCAAAACTAAGTCAGAATTGGTGTTGTTGTGATGTTGCTGGTTACCATAGTTCATTGATAGTGTTTGAAGTGGGTTCTTGATTGTGACAGAGTTTACATTGAGAGAAATAATTGAATAACTTGTATTGATTGTGTGTGGAAAGACAATGATTTTTAGTTTTGCTGGTAATGAAGGTTTGGATTAAGGAGTTGGTGTTGATGGTATAAGTACTGAACTAGTGGTGGAGAGTGTTTTGTAGGTTATATGAAGAAATTATACCATGTAGTGTAGCATTTGGCGGTGGAATATTATAGTATCTGGCTTCTGAAATCTATTCAAATGTCATTCAACAAGTCACAACGACATTGAATTACATGCCACCCACAGCAGTTTCGGTGATGGTAGCCTACCTGCCATGAAGACAACTGATTCATTGGGTATATGAGAAACGAGAAAAACACTCAAGTGAGCATTTCTCTCGAACATTGATTGGGTAATACAGAATATTGTAGTCAATGTTCTGTAGACTATAATCAGTTATTTAGAGTGTTTCTGAAAATTATATTCAGTTCTTGCAAGTATGTACTGGCCATTAGCATACTTTCAACATTGTACAGTGGTTTTCAAGTTGGCAGTCAAGTGCATCACATTTCAACCGGCATATCATTGTTTGATCAGCGCACTACCGGTCTTGTCGGTTTAGAGCACAGTTTGGCATCATGTGGCGGAAGTTGTTTGCAACTGTGAGCCAGGTTGCCGTGAGCTGTTTAATTAATTCGATTTGTTCTACAATCCTCTGTTGTATTTATAAGACTGTACTTAGTGTCTTGTGAAATGAATCTGGTATGTTACTCGATTGCAGAAAATACTTGAGGAGGAAACAAGTCGTCTCTCAATAAATTACAAAAAGAAAATGTGTTTAGCTTATTCAAAGAACTCTAAGAAATCTCTGGGGCATAGCAACTCCAGTTGCGAGCAGCAGGTCACAACGAGTTCGAGTGATAAAGAAGATGCATTATCGTATCTACTTCTTGTCTAATTCTTTTTCCTGTTTAATAGACTTGTTCATTGCATGTTTAACTCCTGTGTATCTTAGAGCAAAAGCAGCCATGGTGCCATACACCAAAACACCAAATACTATATATGGGTATAGAGATGGGTTTTGTGCGAAAATTCATAGTCATTACATTAAATCCCAACTGAAACGTGCCTTCATTTATGGAGCATAATAATAAGACGTGATTTAATTTCACGTGAACTACAAAAACGTGAATAAAAATCACGTGAAAACGTCACTTTAAAGCACTTTATAATGTTACCGTAATTGTAGTTCTCGTTTGTCTTCTTCACGGTATTTGATTGCACGTTTACCCAGCTACGCTATTTTTAATCACGTTTGACCATTAATGTGAAATAAAATCATGTCCCACCATCTCCACACCAAACCTATCTGTTGCGCTATATTTGGTGCGAAAAACTCTAAAATTTGGGTTTGGTGGGATAGTTTGGTCATGACTGCCGATGAGCTATACTTAATTTGGTGTTATGGAACCAAGGTTGCGTTTGTTCTTAGTAGGTTCATAGCAAGAAGAATCACTTTTGGGTAATTTATCAAACATTTTTAGACATTTTTAAGTTGTTTTTTCTCTTTTTCTTCTTCTCTCTCAAATCCAAAATCAAACTCAAAAATCTGATTTTCTCTCTCTATAACTTAAGTAAACACTAATCATATACTTAACTCTAATCATTATTATTAACACTAATTTAATAATTATGATTAATAAAATAAGGGTAGATTAGTATTTAAAATAGTTAGAAAACTAAGTGGAGCACCAACATTACTTGGGGGAGGCTTGAAAGGAGGGGAGATAGAATTTTAAAGGGACTCAAAGCACGTTTCTTTAATTTTTTTAAATGAGTAATCCAGTTGAACCAATTCTAATTGTCATAATACTAGGGTCCTAATACTATTTTTTTGAAAAAGATTAGGGTCCTAATTGGACGACCGTTAGGGAATCTTTCTTTATGGACGCTTCATCTAGCAAATGTGAGTGACGCTCCAATTCAATTTTGAAATCAATTTTGATCAATTTCATGAAATCAAGATTAACTATGAGATATTCAGCCAGATTGATCACCAATTTCAATCAAGAATAATCAAACAAACAAATCATATGTTCACAGCTCATCAAAATCTCCATCGAATCGATCAGAATCGATCGATTTCTCCATCATTTTCATTCAAAATGTAAGAGAAAAATTCTTCTTTTGAAAAACCAAATGAAATACATGATTCCTAACTCCATTTCATTGCATATTAACAACAAGTGTCTGTTACAATAATTTAACCTTGTATTTCAGTCAATCCTAACAAACTTTCCAGTTAATATAATGATGAAATTTGACGCAGAAAAAGAACAGAGATCCTGAAAGAATGTACTCATCTGTAGAGAAGACGCAGATTATTCGGGTCCGGTTTTCAACCCCTCACAGAAGCTGACCCATGCTCCGATTATCAAATGCACATATCTCAATTATGTTCCCAATATCATCAGATTCATAATCTAATATGAATGAATCGTTACAAGGTTATTCTGGTTGTCTTCGTTTGGTATGTCGGTCCTAATAATGTTGCTTAATGTGTAGTGTCAATGGAGTGTAAAATTTCTAAGTGGTTGTAAGCGTGCGTGATTCACGTGTCTGAGTGGTCTAGTCTGTGAGAGGGTTATCAGTGAGTCCTTTATATACCGATTCTGTCCTGTACTCAAATATTCTCTCATCAATTCACAAACCCTTAAACAATGTAGACATCCTACTGTTATCATGGTATCAGAAGGGTCGAAGCCTCACGGCAATTCGATCCTTGGGACATAACCCTAAATTTCTTCATCATCTTCTCTCTGCAATTCTTAAATCTTAATCATATGCTGTTGTTTTGATTTTCAGTCGAGGAAAGAACTTTGAGTATGGATTAGGGTTACGTATTTGCTTCTGCTGCTCTCCAATCGGAAATTCTACGAGTTTTTGTCTCCGATCTTATTTACTTTGAAGTTTCTTCGTACAATTGCTACGTTTGGTAAACTCTCTTCATTGTTTTCAGTTTGATTTAATTTCTTGTTAAGTTTGAGATTCGATCTCTTTTAATTTGATCTTTTTAGATCTAGCTCATGTAAGACTGGTCTAGTTATCAACATTGATGCCTCATGTAAGACTGATCTAGTTATCAACATTGATTTACATATTTTACCGGATGTTTTGCTATCGGTATTGATACATTAGATGTTTTATCATCAGCTATATGAGGTTTCTTTGTTCAAATCTAAGAACAAATACTCTTGAATTCTGTTTTCAATTGGATTTTGGTTGTTATTTTACTCCAAATCTGGTTTACTGTTCTTAATTTATGTTCAATTTGAGTTTTATTCAACTCAATTTCGCTTCAAATCGATCTCAATTTGAATCTCATTTCCTTCCACTCTCTTTTCCATTCTCAATTTCGACAATCTCGTTCAATTGGATAATTCTGTTCGACCGTCAGTGTTAGTGTTGTGGAAAAATACAGTAAGTGAATAATTCACTAGTGGAACTCTGTATGTCTTCTTTGCTTTTGCTTGAGGATAGTTGGTGCCAAGAATTTGTGGTGAAGATTCTCTTAATGAAGAATAATTTTGCAATATGTTGGTAGCGGCTTGTGGTGCATTGGTGTTCATTTATGTGGATGCTTTGTTTTTTATTTCGTAAAGTGGTTAGCTCTCTTGTTGCTTCCTTTGCTTCTTGGTTACTTCTATATGCAGTAAGTGGTATTCACTTGTTGAACTCTGCGTTATGGTCTCTGGTTTGGCTAATACTACTTGCAGTGAGTAATTTGTGTACTCATCAAACTCTGCTTGTGGAGACCAAATGGTGGTGAATGTATATAAATAAATGCAAGGTAGACTTGTTGGTTTATTTCCAGTGTTGGTGTATGTGGTACTTGTGCTATTTGGCAGTGAGTGGTTAATTCCACTTGAGGAACTCTGCTGTTTGGAGAATTGATTTGGCAGTAAGTGCAGTGGGACTTACTTCAGTGGTTTTTACAAGTAGAATGTGATGTGTTAGCTGCTATTTTTTGATAAGGTTCTGATTCAGTTGCTTCTCCTAACTTCAAGATTGGTGTATTTAGTGAATTGGAGCTGATATCTTTCAAGTGAGTCACTACAGCTCGGCTTATAGTATTGAATATGGTGAATGCATATGCTGTTGTTTGATTTCATCACCATCATTTACAAGGAAATATAGCAACCTCAAATACTGATGCAGAAAGATTTTTGTGGCTGCTTCAGACTCTTTTTCACCGTCATTTTCCAGCAACTTCAGATTCTTTTTCTTCTTTGCATGCTGGCAGCTTTACAATCCATCCAAGCTTCAACTGTTGAACTCTGACTATACTGCACCAACAACTACTGCTACAATTTCTGGAATGGCTCTAGATGGCTACTTTCCTTCCTTTCGCATGGTTCCTGAAGGTTTTCCACTGGCTTCAATCTCCACCTACAATGCTGTTGTTTCCTATTCAGGTTATAAGAGGCTTTGTGCTTAATGTGTAGCTGCTGGTGCTTATGGGACTTGAACTTCAACTTGCTCCTTTTCTCGACCTTATTCATTATCTCCCTTTCTTGAAAGTGTGTGTGTGCTTAATGTGTAGTGTCAATGGAGTGTAAGAGTTCTAAGTGGTTGTAAGCGTGCGTGATTCACGTGTCTGAGTGGTCTAGTCTGTGAGAGGGTTATCAGTGAGTCCTTTATATACCGAGTCTGTCCTGTACTCAAATATTCTCTCATCAATTCACAAACCCTTGTAGACATCCTACTGTTATCAGGTCCATGTAAGACGTTTAATTTGAGGTACCCAATATTCAATTGTACCAGCTAATCCTGTTGTGTATTCATTAATCAATCAATCGAATTAATGAAAATCCATCATTAGAAAATCACAAATTTCATAGAAAGGAATGAAATTTACCAATGACCATACGTTCTGTAAAATTTCTTAATTCCGTTTTGGATTCTTTTACTAACATCACATAAAGACATCTGCTTCTTCTCTGATTGAATTGAATCAGATTCTGCTAAGAATTTATGGAGTTTTGATCAAATTTGTGGAGTTTGGATCCTATAATGAGAAGGAAACAGTAGAATGAATTCTTGTCCTGTAATGATAAAAAGAAAAAAGGAATGGATGGACGCCAGATGGAGATGATGTTGGTCGGGTGGGTTGCACAGACGCGCCGATTTTGGACCCGAGTCCGCGTCGGACTCGTGTCGGACGCGGACGCGGACACGACACGCATACGACGCGGTCAACTCAGTCAACTCGGTAAACTCTCTACTTTGAAGTGATAATTTAGTATGTTCTCCCTTGAGATTGGAACTCTCAAGGTCATAATCCCATCTAAGGAGCTTAACCATTGAGCCATTCACGCTTTTGTGTGTAGGTTGTATAATTTCACCATTTTATACTACTTCTCCTAGCATTAATTTCATATATTAGTATAGTTAAATTATATATTTACTAAATATATAAACGTGTCCGCGTCCTACCATTTTGAGACCTCGCTCGTGTCCGCGTCCGTGTCAAGTCGTGTCCGCGTCTCCGTGTCCGAGTCCGTGCAACCCAGGTCGGGTGTAAGATGAGACCACACCGACAGCGTATGAGAACAAGAGTCTACTCCTTTTCTTTTTTTTGCATTATTACACGTAAAAAACATGCAACATAAAAAAGGCTACAACTGTCGAGTGCCGATGCAGACACTCATGCCATTTTATTAGTGAGTGCTATTTCATTTTTGGTTCCTGGCCCAAAAGCACGAGCACTGAGTTATCTTTAACATGTATGAGCTATAATGTTTGTTCCCGGTCTTTTCAGTCGGCAGGCCCACTGCTACAGCAGTAATCTAGTATTATTGGCTCTAGTTTGAGATTTTTTTATGCGCTGTTTTTGGCACGCCATGTTTTTTGTTGGCACTGCAACCCATGACAAAATAGGGTCATCAAAACACAAAACCAAAAAAACCCTTATAAAATGGACAATTTTACCCTTTAAAATTGGGGCGTAAAAAAATGAATTGGGGCGTGAAAAAATGGGGCGTTAACCTTATCCTCTACCCATATATCCCTCTCCTTCTTCTTTTTCTAAAACAAAAACCATATTTACACTCGTGCGACTGAGGCGTCCACTGATTTGGCCTCTAATCAGTCTAAAGACCCCAATATGCGTCTCATGTACTAATTCTGAACAAACCCCATGTTTTCAACCATGTTTTCATTGTTTTTTTAAGTTAGAATCATCGATTTGAGGCTGTTTTTTTTTTCCTCAGTTAGTTTTACGGTTTGGATTTCATACTGAATTGAGGCGTAAACACGTTTTTACGGCTTGTGATTCTTCATGAAATAAGGCGTAAAATTGTTTACGCCTTGCAACCAAGCCGTAAAAGATGCCCTAGTTTTGCCCTAAAATGTTTTACGCCTACCAAACCAAGGCGTAAACATTTTGGAATGTGCTCACAAAAATGTGAACCGTAAACATCAAAACCAAGCCCTAAAACAAAAAATTGGGGGCGTAAAAAATTGAATTGGGGCATGAAAACTGAATTGGGGCGTAAAAAAATGAATACGGGCGTAAAAAATGAATTGGGGCATAAAAAAATGAATACGGGCGTAAAACAAAAAATTGTGGCGTAAAAACAAAAAATTGGGGCGTAAAAAATAAATTGGGGCATAAAAATGAATTGGGGCGTAAAACATTATTTACGACTTGGTTTTGATGTTTACGGTTCACATTTTTGTGAGCACATTCCAAAATGTTTACGCCTTGGTTTGGTAGGCGTAAAACATTCTAGGGCAAAACTAGGGCATCTTTTACAGCTTGGTTGCAAGGCGTAAACAATTTTACGCCTTATCTCATGAAGAATCACAAGCCGTAAAAACGTGTTTACGCCTCAATTCAGTATGAAATCCAAACCGTAAAACTAACTGAGGGGAAAAAAAACAGCCCCAAATCGATGATTCTAACCTAAAAAAACAATGAAAACATGGGGTTTGTTCGGAATTAGTACATGAGACGCATATTGGGGTCTTTAGACTGATTAGAGGCCAAATCAGTGGACGCCTCAATCTCACGAGTGTAAAACTGGTTTTTGTTTTAGGAGAAGGAGAAGGAGAGGGATATATGGGTAGAAGACAAAGTTAATTAGTTTTAGTTTTTGTTTTAGGATTAGGGTTATTAGTTAAGATTTAGGGGTATTTTAATCTGTAAGGGTAACTTAGACTTTTTATACCTATTTAGACATCCCTTATAACTACATTTGGATGGTTTTATTGTTTTGAAGTGCCAACAAAAAACGTGAAGTGCCAAAAACAGCACATTTTTTTTTTGACAATAAAAAGTTTAGATTTTATTAAAAATGAAAAAGTTTACCATAGGCCCATAGACCCAGGCCCAATTACATCCAGACAGTTACAAAAAGTCTGTTACAAATTCATACTCATGACATCTTCCCAGTTTGATATAAGATCCCTAAAACATATACATGGAAGCCAATCATGAGTTTTCCCCCATTGAAATATCAATCTTTAACCTCTAATATGATAGTATCACTGTTTCTTCCCCTCCTCTTTGCCATGACTCTTAAATTTCTCTCCTTCCAAATAGCCCAAGTTATGGCAAAAGGGAGCAAAGGCCAAATTTTTTTCCCCAACTTCTTACCTTTTAACTGATTCCATTGCAAAAGTTGTTCTTTGATGCAGTACTGATGTATCCAAGATGGGTTCATTCTGCTTGAAAAATAATCCCATACTTCTGGACAGTGTAATAGTAAATGATCAACATCTTCAACTGCAACTCTGCAAAGGCTACAATTGACCTCAGAGATATTGCATCTTCTTTTGTTCAAATTGTCTACTGTTGGTATTGCATTATGAGATACCAGATAAGCAAAAAATTGGGTTTAAGAGGAGCATACTTGTGCCATATGTGTCTGAAATCTCCTACCACTGTGTTCTGGCTCTTCATCCACCATTCATAGCCGTCCTTTGATGTATACTTTGAGTTTGTGATGCATGTTAAGGTGTCTTCTCCTGCAGTCAAGACTAGTGGATTACCTAATGAGTTGAGCAGATCCTTGAGTTCCTCTTCTTCTACTCTGTTTGGTAATCTTGATAGTTGCACACTCCATCTTCCATTCTGTATTAGCTCTGCCACTTTGGCATCCTTGTTCACCACCAGTTTAAAAGCATTCTTATGAGATAAATAGAATGCAGCTGAGTCCCACCACTTGTCTTTCCAAAACTTTGCTCCTTTCCCATTCGCTATTCTTATGTGAGAGTTATGTTGCAGGAGAGACTTTTCCATCTGGATTCCTTTCCAGAAACCATTGCCAAAAGGTTCTTCATATTCTTTAGGCCATACATCTTGAGGGTCAGTGTTTGTTTTTACCTGCACTATCTTTCTCCACAGATCTTCTCTTTCATTTGCATACCTCCAGTTCCATTTATTTAAGAGTGCTTTATTTGTGGCTCTCAAACATCTCAACCCAACTCCTCCTAGCTTCTTAGGTTTGCTCATTTTGTCCCAAGCTAGCCAGACTATCTTCTTCTTTTCTTCAGTTGATCCCCATAAGAATTCCCTCATATGACTGATGAAGATCTTTTCAATATCTGCAGGCATTTGTAGTAGTGACATAAAATAGACAGGAAGGCTTACAAGAGCTGAATTTATGAGTGTAATCTTTTGTGCCTTTGTCACAAATCTTCTTCTCCACATAGCCAATTTCTTCTTGAATTTATCAATGATAATGCTCCAAATTGTGC
>JAJJMA010213421.1:0-14598 GCA_023529015.1 Papaver nudicaule | reverse complement strand
AAGTATATGATTAGGTGCTTAGATAAGTTAGTGAGAGAGAAAATCAGATTTTTTGGTTTGATTTTTAGGTTGAGAGAGAAGAAAAAGAGGGAAAAAAAGAAAAACCTTTGGTTTTTTGGTGTGATTTTTGTTTTCTTTGTGTGTTGTGTGAGATGTTTGGGGGGGGGGGGGGGCACATTGGTGAACCTCCACGTAAGAAACCTACGATAGAGCCGAATGTGTGATACCAAGAACTATTCTGCCCTCATTAGGAGCCGAATATGAAGTTTGAATATACGTGATAGGCCACATTAGGCTCTTACCAACTGGGGCCGAATGTGCATTCAGCTCACACGATCATACCATCGTATGAGCCGAATGTCATAACTTAACTTGAACCAAAAAAAAAAAAAAGACTTACAATTAAACATTCGGCCCACACGATGGAAGAGCAGTAGGGGGAGAATATACATTAGGCCCACACGATGGAAGAGAAATAGGGGCCGAATGTATATTCGGCCCCAATTGGTAAGAGCCGAATGTTGTGAATTCTTGGTGACCTTGCTTAGCATACAAGGTTGTGACTTCTTCCTGTTGTAGATGTTGCATTGATGTGTCTTCTTATGGATTATACTGTTATTAATGATAACATGGTGCTGGTGACTCAATATTTTGTTCATTAATTACGAATGAAGAAGAAAACTAAAATTGATGCAGCTGACAGTTAGGTATCGGTGTATTTATATACAACCGAAAACCGACACAACAAAAGCAAATGAAACCACACGTGTACAACACACGCACACATTCACACAGACATTACACACGAACACATTTAAAAGAGTCACAAGGGTTGCACGTGATTCTTATCCTTCACTGTATGTTAACCTTAACCTGCACCGCTTCATTCTGTATGCCATTATGCCCCCTCAAGCTGAACGGTGGTGCAAGTACCTGAAGCTTGGATCTGATGTCAATGAATCTTGGTCCATGTAAGCCTTTAGTAAAGATATCTGCAAGCTGATCAAGTGTGTGAATATATAGAACACATCTAATGCCTATGTCTGAACCAATTCTCTATGGTAATCCAGATGAACATGTTTGATCTTTGAGTGCATAACAGGATTGGAGGCCAGAGAAATAGAACTAATGTTGTCACAGCCAAGTTTAGGGATACCAGGTATAGAGACATGAAAATCCTTCAAAAGATAGCAAATCCACACCATTTCAGTAGCACTATGAGCTAGTGTTCTGTATTCTGCCTCTGTACTTGATCTGGCAACAGTAGTTTGCTTCTTTGAGGACCATGAAATAGGATTATATCCAAGGAATACACAGTAGCCACCAGTGGAGCGTCTGTCATCAATATTGCCAGCCCAGTCTGCATCACTGAAACCAAGTAAGAGGAGTCACCCTTAGTAAAAACAATGCCAAGTCCAAGAGTGCACTTAATATATCTCAATATGCGTTTTGCAACAGCAAGATGTGTTGTTCTTGGTTGTTGCATATGCTGGCAGACCAAATTGACTGCAAAGGAAATTTCTGGTCTGGTCCATGTTAAGTAATGCAAGGCACCTACCAAGGATCTGTACTCAGTTGCATCTGTAAGAAGATCACCATCAGTTTTGCTGAGTTTATCAGATGGAGATATTGGAGTTTGACATGGCTTAGACCCCTCCATATGAAACTTATGTAAAAGATCCACTGCATATTTGGTTTGTGAGAGCTGTAGGCAGTCATTGTCTCTCTTAACTTCTAAGCCCAAGAAGTAGTGAAGTTGTCCCAAATCTTTGATTGGAAATAGAGACTGTAGTTTGGTAATGAGAGCTTGAAGAAAAACAGGTGAATCTCCTGTGAGTAAGATGTCATCAACATATCCCAGAGCTATATGGGTGAAATTGTTCTCATGATGCACAAACAGAGATGTATCAGCCACTGAATTAACAAAACCAAGAGAGATAAATGCAGCACTGAGTTTCTCATACCATGCTCTTGGGGATTGTTTCAGGCCATATATGGACTTATGTAGTAAACAGACATGATCTGGCTTTGATTCATCAACATACCCTGGTGGTTGTGTCATGTAGACTTCCTCCTTCAGGTCTCCATGCAGAAATGCATTGCTCACATCAAGTTGATGAATAAGCCAGTTGTGTTGAACAGCAAGTGCAAGAACAGTTCTGATTGTAGTTGGCTTGGCAACAAGGATGAAGGTTTCTTCAAAGTCTTCACCAAATCTTTGATGGTAGCCCTTAGCAACTAATCTTGCTTTATGAACATCCACTTTGCCATCTGGTTTCTGTTTCTCCTTAAATACCCATTTGCAACCTATAAGATTTTGTCCATCATAAGGCACCAAGCTCCATGTACCAGCTCTCAGATGTGCATTATATTCCTTGTCAGATGCTGCTCTCCAGACTGGAATTTTGAGTGCAGCTGTAATACAAGTGGGAATTCCACTAGGAATGGCAAATGAGCCAGCTAAATATGCTTCTATGGCAAAAGATCTACCATATGTTTTGGTACCAAGTAAGGCAAAAAACTGAGGATGTATAGGGTGATTAGTAGCAAAATATGACTTAGGTCTAAATATGCCATTCTTACCTCTAGTAACCATGCAATGATCATTTTAGATGACATTCTCAGAGGAAGAAAGCAAAGGAACAGAAGATGAAGCTAATGGAGAGATTGCAGAAGAGTTAGAATTAGGTGTAAAATCAACACTGAAATCAGTAACAGCACTGCTAGTATTGGTTAGTGCAGCATATGGAAAAGATGTCTCATGAAAAGAAACATGTCTTGAAATATAAACTCTTCTGGTAATGGGGTCATAGCACCTATAGCCCTTGTGAGAGAGACTATATCCCAGAAAAATACAGTGCTTGCTTCTAGGTTCAAGTTTGTTTGTGGTGTATGGTTTAAGCCATGGGAAGCAAGCACAACCAAATACTCTAAGAAAGGAGTAATCAAGTTGTTTATGAGTAAGCTTTTCAAAGGGAGTAGTGAATTCAATAGACCTGGTAGGTAATCTATTGATTAAGTAGTTGGCAGTTTGAAGAGCCTCAACCAAAAATTCATTTGGCAAGCCAGACTGACATAGTAAAGTTCTGGTGACACCTTATGTTTGACTTCTGCAACACCATTCTGTTCTGGTGTATGAGGGCAGGAGAGTTCATGTGAAATGCCTTGTGTATCACAGAATTGAGATAAAACATGATTTAAAAATTCACCACCACCATCAGTCCTAATGGTGATAACTCTATGAGAGAATAACTTTTCAATTCTGGTGACAAAGGACATAAAAGCATGTTTGAACTCAGATTTAGAAGATAAAGGCAGAATCCAACAATATTTGGTGTATTAATCATCAATAATGTTTGCATAATATAAAGAACCAGATAAAGAAGAGACATGACAGGGACCCCAGAGATCCATGTGCAACAACTCTAGAGGTTGTTTAACAATAGTACTAGACATATGAAAAGGAAGTTTTTGAGTCCTACACAACTGACATTCATTACAAAAGAGTGGTTTATTGGACACACTAGACAAATTTAAACTTTTGCATATTCTCTGAAGAGTTTGAAAACCAGGATGACCAAACCTTCTGTGGAGAATGGTATTATCTGTAGTAGTGGCTGAAAGAGCTTTATTGATGTTGCTGAAGGTGAGAGGATAGAGGCCATTTCTATGAGGTCCTTGGAAGATAATATTCCCATTTCTCAAGTCCTTCACAGAAAAGCCATGAGAATCAAGAGTTAATGAACAGTTGTTGTCAGAAGTGAATTTGTGGACAGAAAGCAGATTATGAGATGAAGCAGGAACAATGAGAATGTCATTAAGTTTAATTGTATGATCATTAACATGCTTACTAGAAGATCATGTGTGAGTGATAAGCATACCTGACCCACTAGCAGTTTGAATCATCTCACTACCATTATAGGAAGTAACATCTTCAACAACTGCTGTTTTGGAAGTGATATGATTGTTAGCTCCACTGTCAGCTATCCATTCTTCATGATTGTCTTCACTATCAAATATATCTGCAGCTGCTAGCATAACACTTAGATTAGGAGGAGGAGCCCTTCCTTGATAAGAAAAGTTGAGTCTCTGACTGCAAGTAAGAGCTGTATGATTAAAATCTCCACAAATTTGACACTTCTCAGCTGGTGCAACACCTCTTCCATAGGTTGTTCTGCCAAAAATTGCAGGATTAGGATATTTGCCTCCATGTGAATTATAGGTTCTACCACCATTAGAATAGCCTCTTCCTCTGTAAGAACCTCTGATAGAGTTGTAATTGCTGGAGCTACCTCTAAATCCTCCTCTGGATGGATGAGCTAGGAATGCTTTAGAATCAGATTCGTTTGAGAAAATAGACCTCTTATTTCTGGCATTTATAGCAGATTCTTCACTCAAAAGATTATTGTGAAACTCAATACTAGTGACAGGAGGGTAACGATGTCTCATCTTTTAGAGCATTAAGAGTGATAGTAACAAGGTCTCTGTCAGAAACAATATCACCTGCAGCTGCTAGTTGATCAGATAAGAGACGGATTTCGTTGATTAGCTGAGGTACATAACGATCTCCTTGAGTTATGTTGAGCAGCCTTGTACGCAATTGAATAGAATGAGAAGCAGAAGATCTAGCAAATCGTTCCTCAATACTCTTCCAAAGCTGATGAGCGGTTGAAGATCTTGAGAAGTAAACAATTACTTTAGGCTCAACAGTGGTGTTAATCCACATACGGATAGTAGCATCAGCATCCATCCAATCAGTATAAAGAGGATTTTCAACCTCATTAGATTCATTACGAGGAGATGTGTACCTAGGAGGACAAGGAAAAGTACCATTAAGATATTTCTCTAGGCGATAACGTTGAATTACTGGATCCATAAGATTTCTCCAAGTAATATAGTTTCCTTCATTAAGTTTGACTGTAATGAAGCTTTGTAGTTGATTAAGTGACACAGACGAGATCGTTCGAGAAGTGGGATTATCCATAGGATTTGTAGCGGAAGTAGATGGAAATTCAGTTATCATAAAGCAGAAAAAGAGAATTAAAGTTCAGAAAACAGAACTTAAAGCAGACGGAGAAATCAGCTTATAAAGGAAAAAAAAACAAGCTGAAATTGACTGAAATTAGAAGCTGAGATTGATAATTGAGATTCTCACAAGCTGCAGAGAGCTATAACAAACTTAGATCTGAACAGAAATGGAGTAAAAAACAGATCTAGAGCAGAAAACAAACTCAAATTTCTTCAAGATAAGGTCACCAACATGCTGGATAATCAGCTCTACAACGTAGCTGAAGATGAAATTGACATCAAATCAAATAATTCGAGGATCAAATTGAGTTAACCCTAACTCTAACCAGTCTGATACCATGATAACATGGTGCTGGTGACTCAAGATTTTGTTCATTACGAATGAAGAAGAAAACTAAAACTGATGTAACTGACAGTTAGGTATCGGTGTATTTATATACAACCGAAAACCGACACAACAAAAGCAAATGAAACCACACGTGTACAACACACGCACACATTCACACAGACATTACACACGAACACATTTAAAAGAGTCACAAGGGTTGCACGTGATTCTTATCCTTCACTGCAGGTTTACCTTAACCTGCACCGCTTCATTCTGTATGCCATTAATTAATACATTAAGTGCCAAGGCTCACTATTACCCACGACCCTAGATTCCGATACCTTTTCATTTCATTTCAGACTAAAGAAAGATCTTCGTCTAATTCAAATACATTTTGATTATGTAACATAAAGAGAGGTCAGATACAAAATTAAGAATATACAAATGACAAAGTCATACAACATATGGTGTTCGTTCCAGGTTAACTTACTACGTTCAAATCAACTAAAATGTTACGAACAAGTACACCCTGGTTTTGGCATGGGAGTATGATGCTTTCCTACCTAGGAAAATATGTTTATTTAGATTTAGATCAAAGAGCAAATACTTATAATAATGTCATGTATTTTACAGGATATTAAGCATGTACAGCCTCGAGGACGAGTACATTGATAATGTGGTTCACCAATCCCAGTCTTCTACACGATCACATTCAACTCAGCTTGATACACAGGTCCCTGTGCTAGAGTTGCTGAAAGTATGTATTCTGTTGGTTCTTCTTTCATTTGTCGAACTCTGTTGGATAATATATATTCATGTGTACAACGTCTACTACTTATTGTGCCATGTGATGACGTTACAGGACTTCATGAGTGGTAAAGCCATCTTTCGTAATATCATGGGGATTCTTTTGCCAGGAGTCAACGACCTCATAGTTGATAGAAGTACTCAAATTTATGGTCACCTCTTAGAAGATGATGTGCAGCTGTCCTTAGAAATTATTATTATGCAAGTGTTGTCAACACATTGGAGGCCATCACCTGCCCAAAGATTGCAGGTACAGTTCCTAGGCCATCATCACTTGAATGGTGGCGTAAAGAACTCACATTCGGCTTCTATCTTGTGGGATTTTTGCAGGCCGAATGCACATTCGGCCCAAAAAAAAAATAAAAAAATGAAAGCCGAAGGTCCATTCGGCCCTCAAAAAATTTAAGAAATAGGAGCCGAATAGCTCTTCGTGCTCATGAATAATGGAGCATTCGGTCCCTATTCTGGGTTTTTTTTGGGGCCGAATGTATCTCTGAAAATGCTTTTTTCAATCTAAATCCTTCGATTCAACACTCCAATCGACACCATACATCATACAAATACGACAATCAACAAATATGATGAAATGGGTTTACAAAATTACATTCTAATAGTGCCAATATCCTCATTTCCACGCTCAACTCGATTTCGACGATGAACTTCGACAAGGTGGGTTAAATCGGATCCAATTTTTGCGACAGAGGGTGATTTTGCGATGAAGAAAAACAAAAGAAAAGATGAAGAAAGAGAGCCGAATGAGAAGATGGAGGAGAAACCAATTTTTGTTTGGTTTAGAGGATAAGATTAGTTTTATATATATATGATAATTAGATAGAGGGTAATCTGGTAATTTTAATTGCTAATTGAGGGATAACTTAGACAACTGCTACAAAGGGTATTTAGGTAATCAACATACTGGGAGGGGAGGTAGAATTTAGGGAGGGCTCAAAGCACGTTTCACAAAAATGGAGATAAACACCCTAAAATATCACAGCTCGGGAAACTTGAATGACTGCCCTAATTTTTTTTTTAAATGACTGAGATAAACACCTCTTCTCCGGAACTCTCAAGGAAGTGGGCTTCAATATAATCAAACACCATATGACTGGGCTAATCTTATACGAATGCTGCTCTTTAGAGTAAAAAACTAAAAATTGAAAAGCCCTCTCACCTCAGAATTAATGCTCTGCGGATCGGGCGATTTTCTCTCTCTTCCATTCAATCTCCAAAAAATTCTTTAGCTCAAATCTTTCGATTTTTCTCGATGTTTTTTTGATTTACATTTTTTCAATTAATCGTCTCTTTATGTTCATGCACTAGTTTTGAGTTTCGTTTACAGATCTTTCAGCTTTATTTTCATTTCATTTTGGTTTTCAATTTTTTATGTCTAACTAAAGTTCTTTCTTCTCCTTTGCGTTTGCAGGTATGTTCCAATCTTTTACAATGGCATTTGTCTTCTTCCCTATGGTGGTATTTGCGTTTTCTCTTATTGGTGATCTAAGTTTTAAGGATTTGAAGCTCTCTCGTTTGAATCAGTGGACTCACAGATTGGTATGGAATTGGTTTTGGTTTTTCAAAACTGAGTCGAAAAACGATCCGCATTAATTCCTCAACGAAATTTCCGTTATTTTCAAAATTCAAATTTCTGTTACAATTTTTGGAAAGTCTTAATTTTCCTTTTTCTTCAATCCTTACTGAATATAACAAACTCGGTCAAAACAAAAAATGAAGATCAAAATCTAGATTTTCCCCTTTATTCCCGAGATTTTCCCTGCAATATCTTAACAAATATCTTCCTCTATTCAAACCCTAATAATCTCTATAAATCCATAGTTTGCAACCACACAAACCAAACAATCTTTCTTATTAGCCTCAAACTAGATCTAATGGAGTCTCCTAGTTCATCATCATCCTAAAGCTTATCATAGTCTTCCACATCAGTTTCAAAAGGGGTCAAACAATTTACTGAGAAACTCCAAATCACTGAGCTCGATTGTGTCAGTATAAAATCTGCTAAGAGATCTTTTACCCAACATCCATCAGGAGAATGCGTTTTACCAAGAGTTTAGAGTACTATTCCTATGAAGAACCTTGGGCTACCTAATCAAATTACCAAATATCTTTCTCCTTCTTCTCGATCTTTTCATTTCTTCATCGTAACCTCTGTAACATGGCTCGAAGAATGCAGCCATATGAGATCATGAACAAATAAAACCGTCACATGGTTTGCGAATCAACGGTACATCCGGAAATTTCAGAACCTTCCCTGGTTTGCGAACTAGAAAACTTGGTTTGCGAATTAACAATACATCTGGAAAATTCAAAACCTCTGCTGGTTCTCAAACGAAATGTGCTTATAGTGGAGTTCTTCGTGTTCCGGACATCCGTCTATTCTATTGTTGTGAAGTCGGGCATTCTCCAAGATTCGACTAACTCTACACTTTGATTGGCAAGTAAACCATAGATGTGAAAAGGGTATAAAACCTTTCTCATTGTAATCCTATATTTGAAATAATTCAATATTTGAATTATACGACGTAAAATTGTGTATGCAGAATCAAAATATTCGCTTGTGTAAGCTTGAATTTGACGATAGGATTCCTTTTTAAAACTATAAATATTAAAATCGTCGACTATGTTTCAAGTGATAGATAAGTAGAATAATAAGAATCCAAATGTTACAATTTCTATTAACCTTTATAAACAAAGATGTAATGATGACTTCGTGAAGTCTTCAGTCTTCGTCTTCAAAGTCTCAACTACCTAATTTAATTTCAGTATATCGAACCTGACTTAATTAAGTAGAATAAATCAAGCATTGTGCTTTGACATCTAAACTTGACAACTAACTTGACATAACAACGTTAGTGGGTTCAACTGAGCATTGCTACAACAAAACTGTTTTTCATTCCATAAATGAAAATGGATGTTCCTCAAGTTCACCCAAGTAGAACTCGTCTTCATCTCTTGAATTGATTGTTACACAAACAAGTGCCATGGATGGATAAAATGTTTTTACTGCCACCAACAACTAGCAATCATATAGTTCCATGTTCCATAGGAATGAATCTATCTTCTTCTAGATCAAATTTAAAGAAGAAATGGATTCCTCATGATAAGTCATTCGAAAATTACCTTTGAGATTCCAATACTCCTTCACAACAATTTCAACCATAGTGAAAGGATGTCGACGTCCTATAAAATAGCTGACGATAAACTCTCGTAATCCTTAATTTCTTATTCAAATATCATTAGGAGATTACCATTCCTGATTTGAGGCTTAAAAATATCATTTGGGATGGTTAAAGCATAAACCCCTTTTGAAATGACATTTTCTACCAAAGCATCCTGCTTATCACCACTCTTTGTACTTGGGTTTTCCTTTCCACCTCTGTTAAACTCTATTAGGAGCAATCAAAGGTGGAAAATCATAAAACTCCACCTCGAAGCTTTCTACCTCCATGTATGAGATGAATACAACCAAATCTCCTTCAAGCTTTCTACCTGCATTGTTTTGGTGGTGCTGAATTAATTTTTGCTGGTTCATCAGCATGAACAACTTTGATAAATAATAATCTCTACTTAGAGACGGAGATCAAACATGGGTTTGGTTTAGATGGGTTGATTAATAAGTTTTGATGATGGGTTTGGATGATACATTTTATTGAGATTGTTGCGGAACCATTTGTCATAACCATTTGATTTTGTATTTAGTTTTTTTTTTCTTCTTCAGTTTTTCCCTTTTCTTCACAAAAATGTTAGATTAGGAGTAACTATAATGTGCGGCTTTTATATGAACAAGCTAAATTGACGCTTGGATTCAGACGCTAATATAGTCTCCGTCCAACCAGGCGCCACCAATATAAGCACCTATCCCATACGTGAATTTAATTTGCTTAAAGACGGTAAGTTAACTCACGCTCATGTCTAGCCACAAGTTTAAATTGCTCTTCCATGCTAACACTCACTATATGTGCGCGCGGATATATATTATAGTTGTTACTTTTATCTGCTACTTTTGATTTCCATGCTAACGCTGACTATATGTGCGCGCGGATATATGTTATAGTTGCTACTTTTATCTGCTACTTTTGACGACCAAATCTGACCCTTATAGTATATACTACTTATAGGGCATCCCATTGAGGAACTTGTGTATGTCAAATTTGACATATACCCCGATGTTTGTGGAAGCTTTTAGGTTCGAAAGAGTGCTCGAGTCGAAGAGTTATTCGGACATTATTCTTTTTGTTTCTTCTTGAAATATCTTTGTCAAAGTCTGATTGAAAGAAGTCGGAGATACAAGATAATCAACAATTGTGTACTTTATCGTTGAACATGAAATCATTGAAAATGATTAAGATTTTACAATAACAATAATCGAAAACAAAAGTATATGAATACATGCAATAGACACCATGCAATTTATTCCAATTTTGTTTGTAAAGTGAAACAAAAACTCTATTGTTTCGTTTCCTCTGTGAAATTTAGGGTTCTTCAATGGTTGAATCCGATTAATCATTGCTGAGTTTATTTGCTTGTATTGGATGAGTATCTTTTAATTATCTTTTAGTATTTGACGTAAGTGTATTCTGCAGAGTAACATAATGTTAAAACCAGCAGCCCTCTCCAGAGCCTGTTTATCTTAAGCTCTCTCCCTTGCGCTAATATTCCATTCTCCATTCGAAATGCAATTTATTCCAATTTATATGAATAAATGTAATAATTACCAAGCAATTTATTCAATTTGCTTGTAATTAGTTAAACAAAAACTCTATATTGTTTCGTTTCCTCTGTGCAATTTAGGGTTTCTTCAATGGTTGAATCCGATTTATTATAGCTGAGTTTATTTGCTTGTCTTGGATGAGATCTTTTAATTATATTTTAGTATTTGATTTCTATGGATATTGTTTCTGTTTGTTGGATTATATATGATGCATTTCTTTATAAGGAATTCGATGTCTTAAATTGATTTACAAGATGTTGATAGGGAGTTAAGAATGAATTAGGGTTTAGTTTCATGAAATTTCTTATTTATAAAGAATTTGATGTCTTACTTACAAGATGTTGATAGGGAGTTAAAATTGATAGGGGTTTCATGAAATTTCTTATCAGCATGTGTTATACGGTTTACGAAATGCGATCTATAAGACCAAAATTACTCGTTCACAATTAGTTTCAATATGAATAGAAATTTTATTTATTTTTAACATTTCTGAACAAAAAAATAGTACATATAGATAACATATGTGAAAGATTTTTATTTTGTTTTTTTTACAAAGTTGGAAGATTGTATTAGAAGTATATATGAGAGTATATCGTTTAACAGACCAACTAAGTAACAACAATTTGATATCTAGAATAATAAAATTTAACAACAATCTAAATTAGGTTAGGTTACCAATTCTCTGGAAGCTTGGATGGATTTCACTTCTTATCGATTCTTCTCCATACGAGACGTCGAGTACATTCAACCTACTCCCACAATTCCAACTCTCCATCCCAATAGTTTTTCTTTCCAGTTGTCGTAACCTTGCGTCCCTCTGAAATTCACCTCGTCCAAATATTACCAGGTGCAGCATTACCTCGATTTCCTTTATTCATCTTCTTGATTGTGTTTAGGTTTACAAACTTTTAAAGATAGAGAGAAATTTAGTAAGGTTGTTTTTCTGGTTCGGGATTATGTTAAAAAGAAGATAGAGAGTTTCTGATTCTAGAGAGTTTCAGATTCTATAGAGTTTTTATCCGGGTTATCTATGATTTGTGATGAACGAACAATAAAATACCAATCAAAACTTGAACAACAAAAATGGTTTTCTCTCTTTCTGAGAGTACCGACTCAACAAAGGGAAAGTTACAAAAGACAACTCACTTGAATTTGGTTACAAACTCGAACACATAAGCGCACACTCACACTTGCAGTGAAAATCCGAACGATTTTAGCAGTCTCTTTGAAATTAGTCTAGCCGATAGGTACAATGATATTTGCCAGATTATTCCTAGTGTGTTTTCTCTTGCTTCTCTAGGGCATTATATATGTTTTTTAAGTCTCATGGAACCTCACTTGCTAGGCTGCATTGTGTTGAAATTGGTGAAGAGGGACCTGAGTCACATATAGAGTTTGTTTACTTATTTAAATGCCATATCTCAGATGAAGTGTACCATTTGTACGAGGGAATAAAGCATGTAAGCGTGTAGTTATATGAATCATATAACCATATCTGTCGACTTAATTTAACATGTTAGTTTTTTACTTTGGTATGTCAAGTGTTTGTTCTTAGTTCATATGTCTTGTTTCTCATGTAGATATGTTATGCCTAGAATATTTTTCAGAAAGAATTGAAATTTGAAGTATTAATGTTTGAAGCACAACTTTCTTTTCCACCAAATTATACATGCAGGTGTTGGTCAATTTCAAAACTTCTCATATAACAGACGTACAAAAAGAATGTGTTCTAAATAAACTATTAAGGTATTGTTATTTGATCCAATTCAATTAATACACATAATAATAAGTATTTTGATCTTGTAACTATTAGCCTACACTCAATGACATATTTCAGATTTTTTCTAAAGGTTTTAGAAGAAAAAGAAAAGGAAAAACCTTAGGTTCCTTCAACCTCTTCTGGTAGGCTTCAAATATATCAACTATATCCAAACTCTTGAAGATAAAAGTACAACAAAAAGAGAATGAAACTTAAACATTTTATAACTAATTAAACTTTTTTTACGAAAATGTTTAAATAAAGCATTACAAACAAATTTTCATGCTTTTTAGCTAGGTTCAGTATCGAAGGTGAGATGGTTAAGCATATAATTTTCCATTGTCATTTTGTAAAATCCATTTGGATGAATGTTCACTCTAACACGAGCTTTAAAGATTATTATTTTTATTCGTCTGATGAGAAAATCCCTGGCATTTCAATTGAATATGCAGCTACAAAGTGTTGGTTTGTTTGGAAAGAAAGATGTAATATAATATTTAAAGAGAAACTTCTTTATTCAATATTTATTTCAGTAGTCAGATTACGCTGGATCTACCTCTTAGTTCCCAACGCTACAAAAGCATTTTCCGCAGTTTTCACTGAAGAAAATGTGGGTTTAGATGCTAATTTTTTATCATCGAAAAAAACCGCAGCTTTCAAATTGTTGAGACAATATTGGTACAAATGTTGGTATGCTTTCCAAGAATACTAAGTTTACAAGATACGTATGCGATAGATTTAATACACTTTCCATTAAATGGTTTGCTTGCAAATCAATATAGGATAATGGTATATATAAGGATTATTACTCTAGAGCGAGTATGTTGGATTATAGCTCAGGACGTAACCACGTCAAGTACTTCGAGCGGATCCAGTTAAAACCCTAATTTGAGAACAAGCAGTTCGCGAACTGATTCGTGTACAATGGCACCGAATTTTCCTCTTGTATGTAAAAAGTCTTGTTTTGAACACGTACATGTACGTGACGAGATATCCGACTTTTAAGCCTCGATCTCAAGTCCAAACAGTTCGCGAACAATTTGGTGATTATCTTCGGGATAATTACGCGGCGTTTTAACAGATAACTTGTGATCTCTCAGACAGACTTGATCCTTAATTTAACGCAAATATCTTTTTTGGTTTATCTAAAGAATCTCAATGGTTCAATAAGATTTCAGTTGTTCACTCTTGTGTTGAAATCTTATCTTGAAGTAGTTTATAAGCTAACAAACAGCTTGGTGATAAACTCCAAAAGGTTTCCACTTGTGATTAAGATGTGATAATTTATGTGCAAGTAAAGTAACGGGATCGTCTACACGGTCAGTAGCTAACTTGTAATAGAAAGAATCTATTACTTTATTCATAAGCAAATGATCTTATTGAATGCTATAAATAGAGGACTCTAGAACGAAAACCACAAGCACCAAGAAAACATAAAATTTCTCTGTCGAATTCTGCGTAAACTCTTTACATTTCAGTGTAGGGTGTTGTGGTATAACCATCTCCTATTAGGTAGCATCTCCTTCGTGGGATTTACCCAACGACTATAATGACTTCACTTGAAAGTTGTGAAGCATAAGTAGACGATAAACATATTATTAGATTAACCGGTAACCTTGTTAGCTTCAGCTTGTTATTGTCCATTCAACGGTCATTCTCTTCTGCAATAAGGCTATTCAAGAACAGATAAGCGACAATAAGGTTGAAAGAAGCAACGTACAGCAGCACGTTCATGTTATGTAAGACATAATTATCTTAGGTCGTGTAAGTTTCTTAAGTGATTCTTTTCATCGCTGAGGTAGAGATAAGTTAGGAATTGTTTACTTGATTTACATACCAACCCTAAGTTGTAAATAGATTTCCCTATAACCTTGTTCGTATCTAAAGGAAGTCACTTGCATGTGTTAAACTGTTGGAGGACGGTTCGAAACACAAAAGGTAATCTAGGTT
>JAJJMA010213397.1:47852-59477 GCA_023529015.1 Papaver nudicaule | reverse complement strand
AAAACCAGGCAGAGCATTCTCCATTTCGTTTCGAAGTTCAAATCTAAGCCCCCCCCCCCCCCAAAGAGTAGCTTCGACGTCCAGAGTTAGGCATGAACGATAGTGTTTGAAGAAGTTGGCGGTAACAAAATAATCACTTGGCTTAACTCTAGACATCCCCTCCAAACAAAGAACCCATTCATTGATCAGCTGAATCGAGCTACAGGTCAGTTGCATTACACCTCGAGCTTCGGGCATCGAAAAAATGATACCGATAAACAAGGGATTCGAAGGTTTGTAAAGAGGAGGAACGAGCCCTGTAAGTAGTTGATGGGTGGTCATCATTAGTTGACTTTCTCTGCACCCATATCTCTCGATTAACTCAGTAGTTAGCCGGCCGGCGGGGGAATTAATCATAGAAAGATTAAGCCAGGTAGTATTATAGCCCACAGTGTTCATCTTTGAAATCAAGGAATCTATAGTAGAAGAAGAATTCATCTGAAGAAGCAGTCACCAAAAGCTGAATCGCCAGAATTCTACAGGAGATAGAGATGCAGCGGCAAAAACTTCAAAGACTTAGATATTTGATGTAACCAGAAATGAAGAAAGGCTCGACCTTGTGAATCAGAAGTAAAAATAAGGAGGAGGGTATGAAAGGATTTAAAGAAATAACCAAGAATTGAGGTTAAAGAAGATAATTTTACAGAATAGGGATAAACAGAGTCGGAGAAGAAGAAGAATATGAAAAGTTTAAGAGAGAGAATATTTAGTGGGAGAAAGAAAACTTAAAAAGAAATGAGAAAACGGCGCTTCAAGTAAGGAGGTCAAAAGTGGCGGCAATTTAGGGAGACGTCATTTCAGGCAAGTAGTGGGGCACGTGTCAAGAAGTCAAGCAGCGGAGAGGAATTTCTGTTAGGGCATTGTCCGGTCAAACCCACTAGCGTTGGTATGTCAAGCTGGTTGTCAGTTTTAGGTGTCAAAACACAATTCTTGATTTAGCCTACTAGAGTTTAGATTTCGGAATTGGGATATAGACTAAGTAGTAGAGACCTTGAAGACGAAGACTGTGAAGACAAAGAAGACATCAATTATTCTTCATCGACAAAAGGTTAGTAGGAGTTATGACTTTTATGGAAATTCTTCTATTCTACTTTCTCTATCTTTCGAAATAGTCGACTACTTTAGTAGTGATATTAATAGCGATTGAGATCGTGTTCTTGTCTACATGACCATGTGTTATGTTGGTTTGCAAACCGTGCATCTGAATCACAGCCAAAAGTATCAATTTTGAGGTTCGCGTAGGTACGCGTACAAAATGATACTTTGGAACTCAGGAGAAAATCCGAGTTTTTGTTCCACGTACGGTTCGGGAACCGTCCGCCATTTAGATTAGGGTTTAACAGGACCCGCTGGAAGTTCTGGGCTTAACCAGTACTTAGACGTGTTAGACGTTCTCAGCTGTAATCCACTGGACTGTTGCTCAAGAGTACTCCTTTAGATTCACCCGTATCCAACAAGATTTGCAAGCAAACCATTGCAATGGACAAATGGTATCGAATCTATCTCATGCATTCTTGTAACCTTAGTATTTGCGGGAACAAACACTAACATAACACATGGTCATGTAGACAAGAACACGATCTCAATCGCTATTATATCAGTACTAAAGTAGCCGACTATTTCGAAAGATAGAGAAAGTAGAATAGAAGAATTTCCATAAAAGTCATAACTCCTACTAACCTTTTGTCGATGAAGAATAATTGATGTCTTCTTTGTCTTCACAGTCTTCGTCTTCAAGGTCTCTACTACTTAGTCTATATCCCAATTCCGAAATCTAAACTCTAGTGGCTAAATCAAGAATTATGTTTTGACACCTAAAACTGACAACTAGCTTGACATACCAATGCTAGTGGGTTTGACCGGACAATGCCCTAACACAACCTATCTTATTGAGTGCTATAAATAGAGGTGTCTAAGGACGAATACCGCAAGCATCAAGCATACGTGAAGGTCCTTTGGGAAGTGATCGTAAAACTCTTTTCACATCGGTGAATGCTTGTTGTGGTATAGTCATCCTCTATTAGGTAGCAGTTCCTCTTGGGATTTTACCTACGACTATAAAGACTTCTCTTGAGAGTTGGGAAGCACATGTAGGAGATTGAGACCTTAGTGGTTGAAATCGGAGTAACCTGTAACCTTGGTAACCTGATCACGTTCTTGTATATTCTACGGTCCTTCTCTTCTATAAGGCCATTCAAGAACTGATACGTTACACACAGGGTTTCGAAAGGAAGCAACGCACGGCTGCACTCGGTGTTGTAAGACCTAGTTAGCTCCAGTTGTATAAGTTTCTTAAGTGATTCTTCTTTTACAACTGAGGTAGAGACAAGTTGGGCATAGTTTACTCGGTTTACTTGTCAGCCCCCGCTTGTAAGTAGATTTCCGTATGACCTAGAGCAATCCGAAGGAAGTCACTTTGTGTATGTCAAACTGATAGAGGACAACAATTCAAACATACGTCGATAATTGAGGTTGCAAAGCCGTAATTGTTGACACAAGCCTTTAACAGCGGTTAAAGCAACTCCTAGGCCTGTAAAGGACGTAAGCTAGGGGAATCAAGTGCGTGACGATTTGTGGGGGATCTAGAGACGTAAGGAGTGCGACAGTAGCCAGTTCGCTTGGAGGGTTGGAATTGGTCTCTGCTACATCCTAGACCGAAGTCTTATAGTAGGCTAGTGTTTGTAGACAGTTTGTATTGTTCGGTGTTCAATCTGGACGAGGTCCCGAGGTTTTTCTACAGGTCGTAGTTTCCTCGTTAAAAAAATCTCTGGTGTCTTGTGTGCTTTACTTTCCGCATTATATTCTCTGATTATATAATTAAAGCAATCACAAGAAGTACGTTATTAATAAACCTGATCGTTGTCCTCAATCCATCCCTTGGATTTACCAAGACCCTGTCTTGCGTTGGACTGATCCTTTGAGATCCAAACTCAGGTTAACGGATCTGGATATTGATTTTTGAGATCGTATAGATCTGACCATAAGTCTCAAGAGCCCATACGAAAAGTTGGTTGTATTTCGGTACCCCTGCTTTTTCAATTGGTATCAGAGCCGGTGAACACATAAAAGACGTAACTGTCTGTGTCTATCGAGGTTCGTGAAATAACGTCAAAATGAAAAGATCAGGCTTTGACTACTCAAAGTCCTTGGGATTGTCTACTCCAAAGACATCCACTCCATCTGTTTCTCAACAGATTGGAATAAATTCTGGTAAACTCACAAATGCTGTATTAACCCAAAATGATCCTACACCCAGAAATCTCAAGATTGAACAAACAGAGGAATACATATCTCTGGGTGAAAAATATGTTCAAAGCTTAAGTGATCTCAATGATGCACTCACCCGTGAATGCTCATTGTCAGAACTCCTAGAACAACAACTCCAGAAATTGGAAACGGTTGTTCAAGAACTCAGAATTTCCAAAGAAAAGATTTCTTCCTTAGAAATCTCTCTTAATCTGAGTCAAAGTTGTGAACAACAAATTGCGGAAGAACACGACTTGGAGATTAAAAAAATTCTCATCAGTAAAAAGGATGTAGAAGATCACTTAACCAATGCTCAAGAAAGATGCAAACTTCTTGAAAAAGAAAACCCGAAACTTATGGATTTGTCCCAGATCCATAGTAAATCAGAAAAGGCTTCAAGAAGCGATGTGAAAAATCCGCGCACTCCTCCTATCACATCTACATCAGAAAGAGTCATTGTGTCTGCCAAAGTCATTAATAAAAAGAAGGCAAAACCTTCAGTCACCACAAATGTGGTGACTACATTATCTGATTCTTCGGATAATAATAGTGATAAGCAGAAGGGCGGTAAAAGATATGAAATCACATGTCGATTCTGTAAAAAGAAAGGACACCACCAAAGAAATTGTAATAGTCAGAAGAAGGAAAAGCAGATTGATCAACTGCAACACACGTTAAACCTTGTACTAAAAAACGTGTCTGAACTCTGCAGGCCTAATCCACGGGTGATCCCTAGAAATAAAGCCTACAAGATATCATCTTCACCCATGAAAGATGACAGAACTATTACTGAAAAACGGAGACATAATGATCGATCGTGGGATAAGAGAATATCTTTAGTCTCACAAGGTAAGTCTCCGAACAGGACAACCACTCCTTTAAGAAACCAATCCCATCTTGATCGATTGGTCACTCAAGAGGAGTTGAACAAGGTGTTGTCTGATTTCGCTAAAAGAAATCACTCCCAAAAGAAAAAATCTATAATTTCCTCCCACACTGGGTCTTACCATGACAACAGTAACTTCTATGATAACTTCAAGGGAACATCATCCAGCAAGTCTAAACGATGGCGGAAAACTGGTGAGTCTCAAGGAACTCACCAAGACACTAAATGCTAGTGTAAAACAAGCTTCCTTATTTTTGTACTGGAAATAAGGAACGCTTTATAACAAGACTAACATCCTGAATTATCCAGTACCCATTGGCAAAAACTCTATTTCCATTGAGAAAAACTACTGAGGGACGTACACAGCAGAAACATTGCATCCATATCAGACCTGATCAGTTTGCGAACCAGTTCGCGAACCGTGTAAAAGTGTTTTCTGTACGTAAAACTCAGGAAAGCAACACTTGTCAACCAGGTGGCATCGTTTTCTCTTTACGAAAACTAAAACTCTGTTTTTGAAATCTACTCAAATTTTAGATTGCAAACCTGATGGGAATCTAGGAATGCAATATTTGAGTCAATCCTTCCTGGTATTATATTCGTATAAATACCCAAACACCTGATAGATTAAATCATTCAAGTGTTTCTTTGCTTACTTGCTCTAACCCTGAGAAAGCACAGCATGACAGGAAGTAGGAAAAAGAGAATTCTGGTTGATGAAGACCTTACTCCTCCTAACATCAAAGGAAGAGATCCTAAGGTTGCTTGCTATTTTGCCTATGCCTATCAAGATCTGGAAGAAGCTGATATGGAAAACGGTGATGTCTTATATGATGTCATCAAGTGGTGCAGAGAAACTTTTCCTCAGCATAAGAAAAACATGAAAGACTGTGATTTGCTTGGTCTCCAGATGGAAGCAGTGTTGATTGAGATTATGCTCATGAAAACACAAATAAGGGAACTTGTCAATGGAAAAAAGTTTGTTTTCAATAATGCAAAGGAAACAAAAGACAAGCTCCATGAGCAAATCTGCTGAATAAAGCCAGTTTTTCATAGTTAGCTTATAATTCTTTCTTAGTAGAGCAGATTAGTTGATTCCTTGTGAGAACTTGTTCTTACTTTTACCTAAGGAATATAAACTATATCTATAAGTAGTTTGCCTTTTCATGCTTTTTAGAGTTTTTCAAGCATGTACTACTTTATTTCATTAATAAAATTTCTTTTTAGATGATTATTAATGATGTTTGCAATACTTGATTTGTCTACCTCAATCTTATTGCAACACATAGCTTTTTTTATTGCCTCGGTAGTGATGCAAAGTTATGTCTATTTACAAGAGTTATGCTTTTTCTCATGATCAAGAAACTTTTGATTGTATGATTTTTAGGGTTTTCACAAACTTGGAATCATATACTCTTTTCCAAAAAATTGGCTAAGGAAAAGAGATTATAAACAAAGAAAAACTAGATAACATTAAATTGTTTATGTCCATGTTAGACTTTGTAAGTTGTTCTTTATTGAATAACACCACATGGGGGAGAGTTCTTAACTTGAACTTGCGCTTAATAACAAATCTTTTTGGGGAGCGTGATTGTGGAATATTAGGAGAAACGTGTATCTATATTTCTCCAAAAGATGAGAACTCGGGAATCTTCGTTCAGATTTCCTAGTTATACCATCTTTAAACTTGGTATGTGAGTACTTAGCTTAACCTATCCTCATAAGTTTATGAAACCCTAGTCTCGAACTACTTTGTCATATTTTGTGACAAATAGGGGGAGAATACATATGGTTCTTGTTCTTGTGGTGCATAACCATAGGGGGGGAACGTCATGTGCTTACTTGTTGTGCTTTTTCAAAGTATCAAGTAAGGGGGAGTAATTAAAGCTGAGAAGAAGCTTCATATCAGGAATGAGTAGAAACACTTTAAAAGTTTTGATACACAGACTTTAAAGTTTGGTCAGATTCTTACTCTTAGCACAAACAACATGTGGGATTAGCATATTAACCCATGTACGTAAGCTTGAGCGTACCTTTGTGGTTGTTTGAGCTGGATATGTTAAGTTGTTGTCTATGGATTCATCAACAAGAGTTCAATGAACACATCAAGACTCAAGGGAGAAGTTGAAGAATTCAAGAAATCAAGATACATCTGGTTAGTACTTAATTGTATATCTTTTGAATCCATATGTAAATTGGTTTTGTCACTAAAATTGACAAAGGGGGAGATTGTTAGGGCATTGTCCGGTCAAACCCATTAGCGTTGGTATGTCAAGCTGGTTTTCAGTTTTAGGTGTCAAAACACAATTCTTGATTTAGCCTACTAGAGTTTAGATTTCGGAATTGGGATATAGACTAAGTAGTAGAGACCTTGAAGACAAAGACTGTAAAGACAAAGAAGACATCAATTATTCTTCATCGACAAAAGGTTAGTAGGAGTTATGACTTTTATGGAAATTCTTCTATTCTTTTCTCTATCTTTCGAAATAGTCGACTACTTTAGTAGTGATATTAATAGCGATTGAGATCGTGTTCTTGTCTACATGACCATGTGTTATGTTGGTGTTTGTTCCCGCAAATACTAAGGTTACAAGAATGCATGAGATAGATTCGATACCATTTGTCCATTGCAATGGTTTGCTTGCAAATCACTTGTTGGATATGGGTGAATCTAAAGGAGTACTCTTGAGCAAGAGTCCAGTGGATTACAGTTGAGGACGTCTAACACGTCTAAGTACTGGTTAAGCCCAGAACTTCCGGCGGGTCATGTTAAACCCTAATCCGAATGGCGGACGGTTCCCGAACCGTACGTGGAACAGAAACTCGGAATTTCTCCTGAGTTCCAAAGTGTCATTTTGTACGCGAACCTCAAAATCAATACTTTTGGCTCTGATTCATATGGACGGTTCGCAAACCGTCCCAAGTGAATATTCTTCTGGATTTTCACTCGGGTTAAACTCTGAACTACTTTATCTCTTAGTTGGACTTGGATTATCATGAAAATATCTTATGTGGTCCATCTAACGGTTCTCAATGTGTTAATAAGATAAAGATTATCTCTGGTCTGTTGGATCTCTATCTTGAAGTGTTTTTGAGCTAACAAAACACCTCAAAAACACTTGGCAGATAAATGATTAATGATTTCTGATAAATCTCTTTTACTTGGTTTGCAAGTTTAGCGTTTCCAAAACTTGTGGGACAAGTAATTAGTTGCTTTATTCCAAAGCAACCTATCTTATTGAGTGTTATAAATAGAGGTGTCTAAGGACGAATACCGCAAGCATCAAGCATACGTGAAGGTCCTTTGGGAAGTGATCGTAAAACTCTTTTCACTTCGGTGAATGCTTGTTGTGGTATAGTCATCCTCTATTAGGTAGAAGTTCCTCTTGGGATTTTACCTACGACTATAAAGACTTCTCTTGCGCGGTGTTTCCTGGCAATCTTTTTTGGAAGTAAAAAAAGATGGCAAATAAAAGAAACAGTGTACTAAACAATGGAACTAGGACTACTACCAGAAGTTTAGTTTTAGTCTCTTTTCTACGTTTCACAACCGACGAATTACATGATCTGAAGCCTCCTGAGTGATTCCCACATAAATCTTTATTGTTCTTCGGTGCATCAAAAGGTGCATCCTTAAAGGCCTTCATGTTTGGGATTGGACCACTCAATTCATTATACGAAATATCGACAGTGGTCAAACTGATGAGCATTTCAGCAAACGAAGAAGGAATTGAACCAGAAAGCTTGTTGTGGGATAAATGTAAGTTTACTAGTTTGCTTAGTTTTCCAAAATCTAACGGTATTTCTCCATTCAACTCATTCTGACTGAGATCCAATAGGATCTGTAGCGAATTCAACCTCCCCATTTGAAACGGAATGCTTTCATTAAAATGATTTCTCCTTAGATTAAGTAGAGTAAGTTTGAACACTCTCCAAGTTGTGTGGGTATTGGTCCAATGAGCCTATTATTTGATAAGTCGAGATACTGCAAGGTGCGTCCAACTGTGAAACTACATAGAGAACTAGGAATCGAACCTACAAGGTTGATATTGAACAATGCACAGTCAGCAAGAGACCTTAGATTACCAAGTTCTTGAGGAATGGTACCAGAAAGTTGGTTTCCATGAAGGTATAGTCTGGTTAAGCTGCTCATATTACCTAAAGAATTTGGAATTGGGCCTACGAGATTGTTTCTATACAACGCAAAGTCAGCAAGAGACCTTAGCCTTCCGATTTCTTGAGGAATGGTACCTGAAAGTTGATTTTCATAAAGGTATAGTCTGTTTAGGTTGCTCAGGTTACATAAAGAAGTGGGGATTGGGCCAACGAGATTGTTTCTGTACAATGACAAGTCAACAATGTTAACAGATATGGCGTATATTCGATATTTACTAGCCAATATCTTATTTCCCTTGTGTATATATTCTTGTTATTCTGTTTGTATATGTTATTATCTTGTTTCCGTATATAGCTCAAGGAGCTCTGTATAAGAAGATGGTTGTAATCCTCATTGTATACAGATTAATGGAGAGAAAACCTATTCCTCAAACTGTTGTCATGACTAACTTTGTCATGGCATCAGAGCCAGTTTCGATCTAACAATCCACATCCGCTGCAATTTAGATCCAACGATTTTCACATCCAATTTTGTTTTTTCGTCATCAAGTGCAAGTCTAGTTCCTTGAAAAACATTGAAGTCAACATCATCAGTACAATTGCCAATCCGATTACATCGGTCAAGTTTGTTATTCGAGTTCATTCAGTTTCAATTCAAGCTATGGTTCTACAGGCTCTGTCCAGTGGTGTTTATTCCACCATTTCATCAGTTCTTTCGGTTCCCTCGTCAAGTCTTTCAACTAGTTGGTTTCTCGACTCTGGTGCGTCTAATCACATGACTTATGATTCTCGTCTTTTTGAACATTTTATCCCAATTGCTTCACCAAATATCCATACGGCAGATGGAACCGGTCTTCAGGCTAGTCATATTGGTGTAGTCAAAGTTTCTAGCGTAATAAGAATTCCCGATGTTTTACTCGTGCCCAAACTTAAAATGAATCTCGTATCGCCAGGACAACTTTGTGAACAAGGTTTTGACACTGAACTTTCTGTTTATGGTTGTATCATTCGAGATCGTTTAACAAGGAAACAAGTTGGAATGGGTCGTCGATGTGGCCGGTTATATTTGCTTGACGCACTACACATACCCAACCAATCAGGTACATCCTTTCTTGCTGCATCCGTACCTACCTCATCTTCTTTTATGTCATGGCATTCTCGATTAGGGCACGTTTCCTTTCCCCGCCTTACCTACATGATCAGTAAAGGTTTGTTAGGGGACACAAAGTTAGATAAAGAACCTCATTGCATTTCTTGTAAGTTGGGAAAACAACCTGCACTTTCTTTTAGCCCAAGTAGAACTTCTTCCACTGCTCCATTTGATCTTGTTCATTCTGACGTTTGGGGAAAGTCACCAATTCCCACCAAAGGAGGAGCCTCATATTATGTTATATTTGTCGATGACTATTCTCGTTATACATGGATTTACTTATTTCATTCGAGATCTGAGTTCTTGAAAATATATATTGAATTCTCTACCATGGTGAAAACCCAGTTTTCGAAAACTATTAAGGTTTTTCGTGCCGATCAAGCCGGGGAATACATATCAAATCCATTCAGAAATTTTCTAAAATCAGAAGGAAGTTTACTTCAGTTGTCTTGTACAGAAACACCAGAGCAAAACGGTGTTGCTGAAAGAAAACATCGTCATATTGTTGAAACTGCCCGTACACAATTGCTTTCTGCCTCTGTTCCTTCTAATTTTTGGGGAGAATCTGCTCTTACTGCTGTCTACACCATAAATCGTATCCATACTGCAATCATTGGTGGAGTGTCTCCATATGAGAGACTTTATGGATGCTTACCTGATTACTCTGAACTTCGTACTTTTGGGTCAACTTGTTTTGTGCTTTTGCCTGAGCGAGAACGTGATAAATTGAGTAAAAAGAATGTTATTTGCGTCTTCTTAGGGTATGGTATTCAACAGAAAGGATATCGATGTTATGATCCAGAAAGTCGGAAGTTGCGTATCTCTCGCCATGTTACATTTTGGGAGAAAATACCATTTTGGTCTCTTCCAAATAGTAAGTCACCATCCTATGAGAACTTTACATATATTGATCCGTTCGATGAGCCGTCAGAATCTCCATGCGTTAGTGCTCCTAATACTTCTATGGATACTTTTTCTATCATTCCTGATTCCTCACCACCAGTTATTCCTATTACCACCGAATCCATAGAAGCTACTGAAGTTGAAGCTACGGAAGTTGAAAATGATACAGACCACTCTATAGAGCATCCTGACACAGCATCTCCAACTGGGAATCCTGCACCTGAAGCTATCTCACTGCCTCCTCGCATTTGACGACCACCAGCTAAGTACTCTGATTATCACTGTTCTTTAACAACCATTCTGTCATTACATGAACCTAAGAGTTACAGGGAAGCTTCATTGATACCGGAATGGCAAGATTCAATGGGAGAAGAACTCAATGCTCATAAACTAGCAGGCACATGGGACATGGTGGATTTACCTCCTGGAAAATCTGTTGTGGGAAGTCACTGGGTTTATAAGGTCAAGACTAAATCAGATGGTAACTTAGAACGTCGAAAATCACGAGTGGTTGCTCAAGGAAATACACAACAATATGGAGTAGACTATGAAGAGACTTTTGCTCCTGTTGCTCGTATGACAACAGTTCGTACACTTCTTTCTGTTGTCGCTGTACGTAAATGGGATCTTCATCAAATGGATGTTAAAAACGCATTTCTTCACGGAGAATTACAAGAAGAAGTGTATATGCGGCCACCCCCAGGGTTAGTCCACCTACCTAATCAGGTATGTAAGCTTCGTAAAGCTCTCTATGGACTCAAACAAGCACCTCGTGCATGGTTTGAGAAATTCTCTACTGCTATTCTTCAGTTTGGTTTCACTCAAAGCCCATATGACTCAGCCATGTTCACCAGAAAATCCGAGAAAGGGATTGTACTTCTTCTTCTATACGTTGATGATATGGTTATTACTGGCAGTGATATAGAAGGTATAAACTCTCTGAAATCCCATTTGAATTCATGCTTTCAAATGAAAGACCTTGGTCCTTTAAGATATTTTCTTGGCATAGAAGTTGATAAATCATCTGATGGTTACTTTATATCTCAAGTTAAGTATGCATCTGAGATTCTTAATCGAGCTGGACTCACTGATAGCAAGGTTGCAGAAACACCTTTAGAACTGAATGTTAAGCTCAATCCTATTGATGGAAAAGCTTTATCAAATCCAACTCTGTACAGACAACTAGTGGGTAGTCCAACTCAAAACCAATTGGCAATGTTAAAGTCTGTTTTGAGTTGGATGTATAGTCTGGTTAAGCTGCTCATATTACCTAAAGAATTTGGAA
>JAJJMA010213397.1:30442-47842 GCA_023529015.1 Papaver nudicaule | reverse complement strand
TTTAGGTTGCTCAGGTTACATAAAGAAGTGGGGATTGGGCCAACGAGATTGTTTCTGTACAATGACAAGTCAACAAGAGACCTTAGCCTTCCGATTTCTCGAGGAATAGTACCCGAAAGTTGATTTCCATGGAGGTGTAGAGTGTCTAGTTTGTTCAGGTTACATAAAGATGTAGGAATAGAGCCAGTGAGATTATTTGTGTGCAACTGGAGGCTAGTAAGAAACACTAGTCTTCCAATGTCTTGAGGTATATTTCCAGAAAGTTTATTTAGCTTAAGATATAGAGTACTGAGACTCCTCATATTACATAAAGAAGTAGGAATCGGACCTGTGAGATTGTTTGCGTCAATTCGGAAGTCTTTAAGAAATCTTAGCCTTCCTATTTTTCGAGGGATTGTTCCAGACAGTTGATTTCCGTCGAGGTATAAGGTGGTTAGGTTGCTCAAATTACATAAAGATGTGGGAATGGAACCGACGAGTTTGTTTGCATACAACTGAAGGTCTATAAGAGACTTCAACTTTCCGATGTCATGAGGAATGGGACCAGAGAGTTGGTTTCTGTCTAGGTATAATATGTTTAGATTTCTCAGCTTACATACAGAAATCGGGATGGAACCCGTGAGATTATTTTTGTACAAACTTAGAATAGCAAGAAAGTGCAAATTGCCTATTTCCTGGGGAATGGATCCGACAAATTCATTGTCACTCAAGTCAAGAGTAACAATGCTCCCGAAAGACCGAAAATCGAAATCACGGAGCGTACCTTGCAAGTGTAGACCTGTTAAATTCAGTTTTGCGAGGCTTCCCTCTTTGTTACAGGTGATTCCAAACCACTTGCATGGACTTGTCGTCGCGTTAGCTGTGGAATCCCTTTTCCATGAACGGAGACAGTGAGTTTGGTTGACAAAGGTTGATTTCCATTTTAGAAGAGACTCTACTTGTTCTGCTATTGCATGTTTCTGTTTTTCGTGAGTTAAAAATGAAGAAGAGCTGACAGCAAGAACTTCAACGACGTGGAATGAAACCAACATCATTGACAACATAATTAATAAAGCAACACTTCCACACTTCACTGGCATATTTGAAAAAAAAATCTTATTTCTTGATGAACTATCTATCTTAATGTTCAAATAAGATGATGAACCAAATCGTCGAAGGCATTTAAAAGTTTTTTTTTTTTTGTCATTAAAAGACTTGATTCGGAGTCAATAACTTGTGTGTGTCCACGGAAATATTTCGTGGCCGAGTGTAATTTGGTTCTTGACGTACTTTGTAGAGATGCGCCCAATTAGTACGTTTGATTTGATAGAAAAGAAATGCATGACCGTGACCATTAGGAAATTTTCAAACATCAAATTGCACAGAGGCTTGGGCCGCTTGGCTTCATGTGAAGACTTGGGGAGTTAAAAGTCAAGATTTGTCTGCTTTTTTGTTCTTGCTTTTCAGTAAAATCCATTTAAACTTTAAGCTTTAAAACTATGAAAACCTTTCCAATTTACCATTCTAGTACTCATATTAATCTCATGATTTTCATCAAAAATGATTTATAGCCCATTCATTTGTCCACTTGTATTCCGACAGAGAGAAAAAATATTGGTGGGATCCCGAATTCTGACCCACATCGTATCTCAATGGTATAGGCATTGTACAACAACCATTGGATGAAAAACTGGGACAATAGGTTGGCGGCAAAAATGGCGGTCAACTTATCATTTCTTGGTTATTGCACAAATTGAATTGTCAAGTCCTTCTTTTCCTGTGGCAATGAGACTGTTCCATCCTGATGTAGTACTGTTACAGTGTTACTGGGTACCAATTTACTTTGGGGCTACCAAAGTAAAGTTTAAAAAGTAGGCCCACTCATTTCTCTCACACGGGATTTGTTGGTGTATTTGCCTTGGTGGGAAAACGTAATGGTCACAAGAGATTAGTGATGCCATCTAATTCTGTTAGGATAATTAATGGGGAAAAGCCACTTTTACTAAATGGAAAGCTAACTTCGAGGTGTATTTAGAAAGAAAAAAAACTTCCACCTATCGACAATCATTTTTCATTAGGATTAATATTATTTAGTATTATTTGGAGGACTTCGGTTTCTACTGTTACTAGACCACTACAATTTGGTGAGATAAGGAGTAACCATTAGTAGGATCTTTGATAGAAAGCTAAATGCATTTTTCGATAGCATATATGGTGAATAGAAATACTTACACGAAGATGGCGATTTATTTAATGAGTTAAGTTTCGAAACATGTGCAGAAAATAACAAAGTGAAATGAAAGTCAACGTAACTTGATCATAATGTATAACTGTGCTTAGTTTAAATTTTGATTTGTAAAATGAAAATTGTAGCAATGAGATAAAAAGTCAAATATTCACCATATTTAAATTCATAATGCCAAGATAGTGAGACCAAAAATAATTACATGGAGAGGAGAAATTAAAAATCAAGAAAAAAGACTAAAGCATTTCTTCTCGACATAAGCTAGTAATACTAATTTTTATTAGAAAAGCTTAATTATAAATCCACCTCAAAATTAGCTTTCCTTACAGTAGAAATGACTTTCCCCTTAACAATTTACTTTTGTTAGTATCATTCTCTTTTTTGCTGACGTAAAAGTTCCTTGGATGCTACAGCCTACAGCCAGATGGAAAGAAATTTCAGGGTATTTCTTTACTATTAATGATGAGCGTCGTCTGACCAGTTAATATGCAAGACCAAGGTTGTTAAATCGTGAATCATAGAGTGAATCGTTTTTTCATTTTTATAAATCTAATCGTATATTGAATCGTGAATCGAAAATTCATGGTAGATTTATAAATCGTAAATATGCCTATAATAATATCGAATTTTGTAAATATTCAACAAATATATCATATATATTTCTTATAAATTGTCTTCAACGCATCAATAATTAAAAAAGTTACAACAATTTCAATTTATATTTAAATATAACTCTTTTCAGTACCAAAACAAGCAGTTTGGAGGTCTTTTTTTGAAACCCCTCTCTTTTTTCTTACTTGGTCAAAAAAAGTCAAAAAAAGTCATAAATCGTAGACAAAAGTCAAAAACCACGATTCAGTGGAAGAAAGATTCACGAATGGAATTCGTATCGTTCTAGGGAAAACGTGGAGTGAATCGTAGGATTCGAATCGTGAATCGTTTTACACTAAATACCTTGTGCAAGACTTTACCATAATTTAGCTTATTAGCAGGAGTATTTGGGTAAGGGCCATTTTTTGTATTTTTGTGGTTCACCATGTGGTGTTCCCCTTGCTTCTTTTCTTTTATAAAATCTTCGAAAAATAATAACTAGAAACATCAAAGTCATCTCACTTGGAACAAGTTTCTAGATGGACTGTCCGGCGCTGGTGAAACAAACTTGAAACAGGTGGTTAAGTTTGTTTATTCATGCTACTCGGAGCAGTTTCCTTACTGTGGCTCATACGGTGTAGGAACTTAAGCATGCACTGATGCACATGAGCAGTCAGCAAAAGAGAGAAAAAGGCATCAACAAGGCTAAGTGATGATCCCTGAACGTCCACTGATAAAGTCACACAATAACATATGAGCAAACAATCAAACTTTACTTTGGTTCACTGAATCATCCTATTTACCTATCCTATTTCATCCATATCACCCTCCTCAAAGTGAGAATTGTTAGAGCAGTAGCCAGAAGTATCACTATCTTCCAGATCAAAGAAGTCCTGCGCACCGTTGTTTTTTTTTTTTTTTTTTTTTTTTTTGAAACAAAAAACTTCTATTAATCAAATTTCCGAGATTACAGAGCTTCTATCAACCAACAATTGTTGCCTAATATTGACTGGTGTGTCCTCAGTCCATTCTCCGTCAAAACTCTCAATCCTAGCTTTCTTTGAGAGTATATCCGCTACTTTATTACGTTCTTTTGGCACATAATAACATTGCCAAAAGGGAAAGGATCTAAAAATGTTCTTGATCTCATAAACTAAATTAACTAACTTCCAGGGGATATTATATTGATCCCTGGTAACAGCATCAACGATTAACTTCGAGTCCATCAAAATGTACTGCCTCCGTTCCCCTCTCTGCAACCCACTTTGCCGCTTCCCTTAGTCCTTTGCACTCTGCTTCCTCCGCACTCTCGACACGAGCTAAGTAGCAGCATTTTTCTCCTTGCGATTGCCCTGCAAAATTCCGAAGTATTAGACCAATGCCACTAGTTTTAACATCCGGATCATAAGACCCATCTGAGTTACAAGTTAAAATTCCCCTGGGAGGAGGAATCCATGCAATGTTAGATCTGTTTTGTCTAACACAGGAGTACTAAAGGATTCTGTATTTCTACAGGTCATAATACATTGTTGCTCCGCCATCGATTTCCTGCACAAGTAAACAAGTTTGTCAGATGTTGTGTAAATATTTTTATGCACTTTCTGACAACGTTCATTCCAAATAGACCATGCAGTAATTGCACGGTTAATAAGTTCCTCTTCTGGGATGTTTCTAGCCATGTAATCATCAAACCAGCAGCATATTTCCTCCTGTAGATTAGACCCATTAGCAACCCTTGTTCCCCACAGACAATTCCAAACAGCTTTTGAGGTATCACACCGAAGTATAACATGGGTGTCTGATTCTCCTTCCTGGTTGCAAAATGGACAGATATCCTCAATGTGGGTGAGATGTCTGGATAGTTTTGCTCTAGTTGGTAATGTGCCTGCTATACACTTCCAAATAAAGTGCCGAACTCTTGGAAGCATTTTTAAACTCCATAATGATTTGAAAATCTTTGTCATTCTCTCGCTGACCTGGTAGTTGCCGTGAGAATCAGTAAACATCTTCTTATAGGCAGATTTGACTGAGAATTTTCCATTTTTTTCCAATAACCAGACTAATCTGTCTTCGCATTGAAGATGAATGGAGATATGAAGGATTTTCTCCACTGTCTGGTGATCAAACAAGTTTGATAGAAGTTCTACATTCCAGGTCGCTGAATTGCCAGCAAATAGCTCATGCACAAATGTGTAGTTAGAGGGGTTTACTGCATTATGTTTAGGTACTGGTGGTTGTTGCCTATCAGGAAGCCAGTTGTGTTTCCAAATGCTGATCTTTGCACCATTTCCTAAACACCAGCAACTATTCTGCTGCACAAAAGGAATCTCTGAGCTGATGCTTTTCCACGACCAAGTTCCAGTCTTCTTATTTTGAACATCCGCAATATTACCATCAGGAAAGTATTTTGCAGCTAATGATCTAGCCCATATGGAACTTCTATTTGTATACAATCTCCATGCTGACTTAGCTAGTAAGGCTCTGTTGAAGATTTGCAGATCTCTAAACCCCATACCTCCATGCTCCTTTGGCCGACACAGCTTATGCCATGCTATAAGGTGATGTCCTATGTTTGTCTTTTTATTTCGCCAGAAAGCTTGTTGGGTGGAGTTCATTTTGCTGATGGTTGAGACTGGTAGCTTGAAGGAGGACATATGATGAATTGGGACAGAATTTAAGACGTGTTTTACCATTACAGTTCTACCTGCTTCACTCATGTTTGTACTCCTCCACCGCTGTAACTTGGAGTCCATCTTGTCAGAAAGAATGGAGAAAGGCACTTTCTTTTTCCTGCTGATAAAGAAAGGCAACCCCAAATATTGCTCCTCATTGAGGTTCAACTGCCTGACTTGCAAAATGCCACTCAGATCATTACATCTGATTGCTCCATGTTGCCGCTGAAATAAACTGCTGATTTGGAGAAGTTAATTAATTGGCCACTGCAAGCACTGAAATCTGCTATCACCTCCAATAACTTGTGAGTTTGCTCAAGATTAGCCTTGCAAAACAGAATGCAATCGTCAGCAAATAATAAGTGGTTTATTTTTTGTGCCGATCTGGATATCTTAACACCAGTGAGCTTTCCTTTGTCTTGGTTGTAGACCATGACTCTAGAGAATGCTTCCATCGCCAGAATGAATAGATAAGGGGAAAGTGGATCCCCTTGTCTAATTCCTCTTGTGGGTGTAAATGGTTTAGAGGGAATACCATTAACCATGACTTACAGTTGAGTTGTACCTATACATTGCATTATTAGCTGGCAGAATTTATCTCCAAAACCGAACTTTTTTAATACCTCGATGAGAAAACACCATTCCAAGCGATCGAAAGCCTTCGACATGTCCATCTTTAAAGCTAAGTTTCCACCCCATCCTTCTTTTCTTTTCATAGCCTGAACTATCTCTTGCACCAGAGAGGCGTTTTCTGAAATTAACCTTCCTGGCACGTACGCTGTTTGCATTGGAGAGATGAGCCTTTCAATGTGATTTTTCATTCTTAAAGCAATGATCTTAGATATCAGTTTATAAGCAGTGTTGCATAATGCAATTGGCCTGTAATCCTATGGCCTGTATGGTGATTGAGCTTTGGGAATAAGACTGATTCTTGTATGGTTTAACTTCTTTAGTAGAAAACCTGAATGGAAGAATGCTTGAACCACTCTGCATAAATCTTCTTTGACTACTGACCATTGTGACTGATAGAAGCCCGGAGGAAAGCCATCAGGTCCCGGTGAAGTCCAAGGTTGCATTGTCATTAGAGCAGTGTGAATTTCATTCTCAGATGGGATGGCTGTAAGTTCAGTGTTGTCTTCTTCCGAGATGCATGGTTGAATGTGTTGCAGGAACCAATAGCTATCTTTGGGATTCTGAGTAGTGCTAATGTTGAGAAAATGTTTGATGAGCAGATCCTCAATTGAGTCTCGAGTACCACACCATGTTCCATCAGGAGCTTTCAAGGAATCAATTCTGTTTCTGCATCTTCTTCGATTTGCCCTGATGTGGAAATACTTAGTGTTCCTGTCCAGCTCATTGTAGAATTGATCATTTGCCTTCTGTTTGTAGGATCTGGCTTTTAGATCATTAAGTACTTCTATTTCCCCCTCTACTCGTACAGCTGCTGCAGTGTTTGAACCACCAATATCCGTTCTGTGCAAGTCATCTAGTTCCTGTTGGAGTAAGGATATTTTTGCGCTGACATCACCAAAAGTTCTCCTATACCACTGAGACAACTCTCTTCTTGCATTGCTTTGTTTGCGAGTAAAGATAAAAGCTGCAGAACCTTCACAGTTAGTAGACCATGCCCTCTTTATTTCATCATGTATAGAAACATTTTGTAGCCAATTCTCAAAAAAATTTCAGGTTTGACCCTTGTTTGGTACAGACCTATAGAGACTCAGCAGAATGGGAACGTAGTCACTGCCATTTTGAGATAAATGTAAAAGACTAGCATCTGGAAATGCAATGTGCCACTCACTATTAACTACTGCTCTGTCAAGTCGGGACTTATAAAAACCTGTTCCATGGCTATTACTGGTCCAAGTAAAGGGAGTACCACTAAAACCTAGATCTGTAAGGTCTGAGTCCCTAATGAGTTTCAGTATTTCTGGAGGGGTAGCAGTGCTTGCATTTTGGTTTTGTCTCTCTTCTGGAGCTAGAGTAATATTAAGGTCACCTAGCAGAACCCATGGGACATTAACACTATGACTCAGATTGTAGATATAAGACCATTGCTGAAGTTGCTCATGCCTATATGGGGTACCGTATATACAGCTGAGAAACCATTCACCCTTAGAGGAGTCATTAGATACTAATGCATGAATCATTTTTTCCGAGCTATGTACTATGTCAATCTTAAACCCATCTTTCCATAGAAGAATTAAACCCCCAGCTGTCCCAATTGAGGGAACAAAACAACTATTTGGGAAACCTAGATACTTTGTGAGGTTTAAGATTCTATTATCATTTATCTTTGTTTCAGAAAGAAATACTATGTCTGGGGAGTGGGTGGAATTCAAATAAGCTAGATGGTCTCTAGTCTTTTGGCCTAAAAAGCCTTGACAATTCCAGTTCAGAACTTTCATACCTTGATGTGTGGACAACCAGTAATTGAGAACAAAACTAGTCTGAAGGGCAAAGAGCACAGATCGAGAAAAACAGTAGTGGATGATGTAATGCTGTTTGTAATTAATATGCAATGATGGTACTAACTTCAAAACAAGATATTTATAACTATATGATGCGGTGGAACAAGGATTTATTCTATCTAAATGAGGTATAATTAATATGCAGGAAATTGTGAGGAAATAATGGCTAATGATAATAGCAAAGTTAATGATCAGAACATCTAAACAAACGACTGTAATAAATATTCTTGAAAGAGTAAACACGTTAGAAGATGAGTGTAAAACTCTAGAAAATATTCCTGCCTTTACAGATTTTAAAATGGAATTGTGCTTAGTAGGGAGTGAGAAAACGATATTAAACTTGGGAAAAGGAATTACCGTGAGTGCAGCTCTTCCATTTGGATCACCAGTGTGTATAGCATCCTTGCCTGAGTAGCTTGTTTGCATTCCCTTAGAGGTTGTACATACCCCCGGATTACCATTTTGTATCATCAACGTACCAGAGTTCTCTTCCTTCTCAAAGATTGGATTGTTATGGGAAAGCAAGTTTGAATGGGTTGAGGTTTGCGAGGTAGAGAAATCAGTTCCTTCTCTTTGTCTCTTTAATTTCCTGTTGTTCTCTCATCTTCTTTTTCAGCCATTTCTAAGTCATGATCCAATAAAGAATCATTAACTTCCTCCAGATTTAACGTTTTTGTTGTTAATATTTTCTTTCCTTCCTCTGACTGAGTCCAAACAGCATAATCTTCATCCGTCATTTTTGCAAGCTTCAGTTCCAGTTCAATCGTCTCACAGTTTGCTGCTACATGATTTGCCACAAAACACTTCCTGCATATGCGATATGGTTGTTTCTCATAATGGTATACCACCCAGATTCTACCACCACCAGGAACGTCAATCCATCCACCTCCTTTAAGGGGATCTTTTAAGTTAATTTCCACATAAACTGTAGTTCCCACAATGCCTCTGGGCTGCCTTTTGCTGGTTACGACTCTTCTTCCGAGATCTTTACACATCTCATCTAGGATCTTGTTTGTTGTTGGGATGTTGCCAAGACCTCTAAACTGAACACACCACTTTTGCTTCTCAAACTTGTGGTCTGCTGTTTTTTTATTTGGATCATATTTCTGCACAGCTAGGAGATAGCCATCAACTGTCCATGGGGCTCTCTTCAACACATCCACAATGCACTTTTCCTCCTTGAACTTGAACACAAACAGATTGACACCTTTAGTTTGAACATCAACCCCATTGGGCTTCCTCAATATCCTGTTCACTTGCTCCTTAACATCATCATAATCTACTATTTGATCTCCAAAAAAATTTCCTAAGATTGCAGCAGACCAGTCATCTGCCGCCTGATTTATGGCCTCAGCTGAGACCACAGATCTTCTGATAGGGTTTCTAGTTATTGCGGTAGAAGCCATACTTGCAGAGATGTCTTCCACAGTAGGATTTTGATTGTTAACCAGGTCTGCCATGGGATAGGAACTGGGATGAATGGTTTTTTGAGTTCTTAGGGTTATGGATGTAGGGTTTCTGAGTTGGTGTGGGTATCGAATGGGATTATAAATCAAAACCCTAGCTTTTGACGGGACGAGAATCCTAAAATTTTGGTAAGAGGATATTTAACAGTGGTGTTTCATATGGTAGTTATTGACTATCGTTTGAATTTTGAGAAGGAGGGAGAATAGGCTATTATTCCTCCTACAGTTATGGTAAGTTTCTTGGATCGAATCTCGGACTGGGATCTTGTGATTATGAAGATTTGTTAACCAGGGAAGAAAGGATGACAATGGACGAAAAGATGTAGCCTTAGCCATTGAAAGGAAAAGAACGTCTAGTACAGTTGGATGATAGAACAAAAAACGATAACCTGCAAACGACTTTTGCTTAGGGATAACACGACTTGTTGGCAAACTAGCACGACCTGCTGATAAACGACTCAGAAGCAATGATGCTGTGAGCTACCACGACATGGTATACAATTGTGATGATCACTGGAAGAGCTGCAAAAAAAGAGTTAGAAAACCATATTAGTTGTAGAGATGACTGTTTTATAGCCTAAGGATGTTTAAGCAAAGTGAAAAAAATATAAGAAAAAACTAAATGAACTTATATTATCATGAGACTAAAACTTATTACTAGATGCAGATGCAAGCTATGCTGATTTGACAAGAGAGATAGTTAAATCATCATGATTGAACTAGTGAGATGTGATCTAGAGTGAAACCAAAATGAAAAAAGAATGTGAGTTTCATAAAATCGCCAGAGCGATTATGACGGAGATCCCAATGGGCTTGTAAACATCCAGTCCTGCGCACCGTTCTTTATGAACATCTCCGGGGAATCCCTAATACCTTCCAATACAGCTGACCATTCCAGGTCCCGCTCGTTCACATAGAACTGGACATTCACTGCATTAAGATGTGCTTTTTGTTGGGAGCTCTCAACGGTCCGACTCTACGGCTTACTACCAATGATCTACTGACCACAAAAACACATAGGTGCCATATAGAGATATAGCAAAGCAAACAAGCAAGAATAATCAACGAGTAAATATACATACCACAACACAAGATTAATAGTGGTTCGGCGAGCCTACTCCACTTGACGATGATGATCCTTTCCACCATAATGAAAATCTCCGAAGAACAATTACAAGAACACCTTTCGGTATTAGCCACCCTTGTCTCTCTAGCATTACAATGTCATGACTAGAAGAAAACCATGGATACACAATTATCTTGTTATCCTAGCATCACAACCCAATTGTCGTGACCATTTACAACTCTTCAAGAATACAATCTGCACTTTTCTTGTCGTAACCTTACGCTAGATACATGGAGACAATATTCATGATAGCCTCACTTTTCTCTCTTGAAACCCACAACTCCGTTGTGTTTACTTACCGCTCAAGAAGAAACCTTAGACTCACCAAGAACCTCTCACAAGATAATTACCACCCCAAGAGGTGGAATGGTTCCCTCACAATTCCATTGTGAATACCATTGTGGATACCATGACTAATCTCATAGCCTAGACCTCCTTATATAGGAGTTATAAAGTTGATTCCCAAGTATTAGTCTCCTAGGATTAGGAAATCTTTCTCAACTAGGAAATCCAGCTTAATATGGATATTGACATAAATTAGGACACCTATGAATATTCTAGAAGATCCTAGAAATTGTCCACCGTCCTAATCTCACAACTCTCCACCTCAGATCATGCATTTACGCATGAGACGATCAACATGAGATTACCGCCATCTTCTGAAATCGGTTGCGCCCAAAGCTGCCTACGTATCCTTTCTTCAAGGAATCAAACCGACACCGTAGTTCACATAAGTCTCCACCTTTGTTGTTCTTCGCTTCATGTCATCATCGCCACCACCTTGCATCTTACGATGCCTTACTATAGATTAAGTGCAAATAAAGTTTGAACTTACTTTTGGTTACCACATTTGTAAGCATGTCTGCAAGATTACCCTTCGTGTGAATCTTTCGTACAAAAAACTCTCCACCATCTTCAATATCTCGCACAAACTGATACCGAACTCTGATATGCTTTACCCTTCTGTGAATATCTCCATGCTTCGACAAATCTATAGCACTTTGACTATCACCATGCATTTCTATGCAATCTTCTTTGACTCCAAACTATCCAATCAAGTCGTTAATCCAAAATAGCTTCCTTCATGGTCTCATTTGCCGCTGTCAATTCAGATTCTATCAGCAATTGATCGTAAAGAAGACCTTCAGCTTATTGGACCATGAGCCAATGTGTTTATATCTGGTTGTAGATCTCAAACAATCCACATCACCCCATTATCGGAATCTACATACTCACAAATTTGTGACAGTTCTTCACCACCACCCAGTTGGTACACCAAACCTTCATCTACCATACCCATTAGGTACCTCAGATTCTTCATCTTAAACTTCATACTCAATCGAGACTCCAATTTCTCAATATCAACCATGCTCTTTACAACATTAAGCATGTCATCCACTTATAGAAGTAAAGACACCAAAGAACCATCACCGCTGGTTTATATTAAACCAACCATATTAGCTTCCGAAAAACCAACCATCTTGTATGTATCAAGGCATGACTTCAACTACGCATCAAACACAATCAATCCATGGATCATTGTCACGCTATGCGCAAATCTTGAGCCCATTTCTACCATGAGTCTTGCTTTACCCGAGTTCATCTCACCTTGAGTCTTGACCATTCATAATCATATCTCACCTTGAGTCTTACTTCTCTTAAAGCTCATCATACCTTGAACCATCGCTTATACGATAATTCGATTACCTTGCATACATACTCCTTTTTGCAACAACAACACCAATTTGAGCTGAATTTTCCCACTCTATAATTGAGTACCATATAAGAAGTTGTCTTCCGACTTGTGCACAGTCACAGACCACCACCGTAGTCAACAAGGTATGGATTTATGTATTCTTACCACTGGAGAGAATATTTGTAAGCAATACCTTCCTTATGCATAACCCTTGACCATAAATCTTCTTACGTCGTACGCCTCGTACTCATAGTTTCTTCCTTTCACATGAACACCCATCGACCTTCATTCTGCTGCAAATTAACTTCTCCAATTTCAGTGGAGTACCTTACGTCATGGGACTTCCTTCGTTCATCAGGAATTCTTCCTTTAGTTGTTGCCAAGGTTCACCACTTTGAACCTCCACCTGATTTATATCTAATTAAAAATATAGAATCACTTGTGAAATAAATTCACATACCCGTTTTACCAATCCTCCACCCAAGTTGAAGTTTCTTTGTTACAGATAAACAAAGACCTCACTCACCTCTTCAGATGACTTCAATTTGGTGATAACATTATTGGTAAACCGTAATTGAGATGACACACCATTTCCAATCATCTCAGCTTACATAACATTACCCAAAAAAATACTTTAGATAACATGCACCGTGTCTTCTCCATATTTGAGATATCTTTATTATTGCAAAGTGCCCTACTATGCATGAACACTGATAATACTTCTTCATGGACTCAACTCAATGAATCCCACAGTATAATCAAACTAACTCGTGTGACACTATTATCAGTCTGGGTTTTCTTTTACCATAGTCTTTGCACTACCCTTCTACAACTCTATCAACTATCATGGCGTACTACCACACTCTCCTTGATAAGTCATCATATAGCAGATCAATAAAGAATATCCATCCTTAAATACTTTCGGTTAAAGTATTCCCTCATACATTCAAACGAATGTACCGCACATCCATTTCAGACGTACCTCCACTATACCTTTTGTATAACCAATATTTTGCCAAAACTCCCTCTTATATATAAACTCAACGTTCAAGACTTCAAGTTTCGCAAAATCCTCATCTAGCTTCTTCTCACTTATATGTCTCAGACACACACACATATATATATACAGATCTTGAAGAACTAGAATCAACCTTATTTCGGATACCCATACAAGTTCCTCCTACTACTGAACCACTGCATAAGAAGAACAAATTTCTTTGTATCTTAGCTTCAATTACCAACTTTCAGTCTGACTTCAACACCTTTGTAAATCCACCTTTCGTCATATTACTGCAACCTTTGGATTCCAAATACCAAGTGATGTCAAATTCTTCTTCAACTTAGGAACGTGTCGCCCAGTAAAGGATCTACCTTACTCCCACGATTCTTGATTTTGAATTGCTCTAATCCCAAACGTACCACAAGTATAATTACTATCTAGTAGTACAAACTTGTCCCTATTTGGACTCATGAAAAGAATAATTAAATCAAATAACCATCTTCACGATAATCATCACATGTGACCATCAACACTTCCTCATGTTTCAGAACTTTCTGCAACCCTCACAATTTTCCTTAGCTTTAAGCTTTGGAAAATCTTTCTTCAAGTGTCCTTTTCGTGACGCTAATAAGTCAGACTCCGTCTTGGATAATTCCTTATATCCAAATTCTTAAAAATCCGGAAAACAACACAGTGGTATCATAGATTACTCTCTGTCTTTAACAACTTCTCCCACATTCATTAAGTCAATCATCATGAAATAATAAGTTCGTTAACAGACTTAACTTCCTTGAATCAGATATGTTGAAACATTATTGCTTCTAATTGAAACAACTCTCTTGCAATCACGCTCTTCCCCGATCAACATCCTTCTAAAATCTTCCATGGTATTCTCACTTCAATGCCTTGTCAAACGACTTCATTGAATCACCACACTTCTCTTGACCTAACAAAGTCTATAGAATATGATTTACGTTAATCTCCTTCATCGAATCATCGAAATCTCTGCTTGTTCCGATGTCAACTCTAACTTCACGCGATCAAAAATACCTTAATCATCGAGTACCTTTCAAGTCGACCGTACCGAGCCAACCATGGCTCTGATACCAATTGTTGGGAGTTCTCAACGGTCCGACTCTACTGCTTACTACCAATGATCTACTGACCACAAACACACATAAGTACCATATAGAGATATAGCAAAGCAAACAAGCAAGAATAATCAATGAGTAAATAGACATACCACAACACAAGATTTATAGTGGTTCGGCGAGCCTACTCCACTTGACGATGATGATCCTTTCCACTATAATGAAAATCTCCGAAGAACAATTACAAGAACACCTTTCGGTATTAGCCACCCTTGTCTCTCTAGCATTACAATGTCATGACTAGAAGACAACCTTGGCTACACAATTATCTTGTTATCCTAGCATCACAACCCAATTGCAGTGACCATTTACAACCCTTCAAGAATACAATCAACACTCTTCTTGTCGTAACCTTACGCTAAATACATGGAGACAATATTCATGATAGCCTTACTTTTCTCTCTTGAAACCCACAACTTCGTTGTGTTTACTTACCGCTCAAGAAGAAACCTTAGACTCACCAAGAACCTCTCACAAGATAATTACCACCCCAAGAGGTGGGATGGTTCCCTCACAATTCCATTGTGAATACCATTGTGGATACCATGACTAATCTCATAGCCTATACCTCCTTATATAGGAGTCATAAACTTGATTCCCAAGTATTAGTCTCCTAGGATCAGGGAACCTTTCTCAACTAGGAAATCCATCTTAATATGGATATTGACATAAATTAGGACACCTAAGAATATTCTAGAAGATCCTAGAAATTGTCCACCGTCCTAATCTCACACTTTTATGGCAGCAAGCGAATCTAAGGGAATTGAGTTGATTTGAACCCCACGAAATTGGCACCTCTTGTCTAGCGATTCAAATCGAAGATGTGATATAGGCTGCGATCTCCATTTAGCATCAACTTTGTGGAGGAAGTCCTGGAAAGCTTTGATATTCCCGTTAACAGATCTTTTACATCCCACAGGGTTCATTACTAACTGGAATTGGATATCCTTTGTCATTTCTGCACCCACCATGATGTGATGGTACAAGTGAAAGAGAGGCGGCATCCTTTGGTCTTCAACTCTGAAGAAAGCATCCTTTCGCTGTCAGAGATGAAATCTAATTGGAAATGCTCACTGGAAGCTGTATATCGGAACTGTTTACATGAGCTTCAAGGGTACCAATAACAGTCTCTCTGCCTTGCCCTTTTACCATGGGAACGATTGTGATGCAACCGTTCTTGATTCGAAATTCATCAGAAATGCAGATTTGGTTGCCTTCTTTGCTCTTTTCAGTTCGACCTCTTTCACCTTTCCAGGTGTGGCAACGTCAAGAAGTTCTCTTACCATCAATTTCACAGATGCACCAACAAAATGAGATGCAGTTGTGGCATGAATGCCAAAAAGGCCAGTTCTATCATACATGGCGTTAAATGATGTAACTGCATGTATATTTGAATGTTGAGTTAGTACATTGCGATAAAGCCGTGAGTGCATCCCATTCCCTGGACCCCAGCCGAGAAAGAGCCACCACCACCTCCCATGAGCAATTTAAGTACAATCAATTGCATAACCTCCTTTTCTGCTTAGCAGCCACCAGGAACTTCAATTAGAAATTTAAGTACAGTCAATTGCATAATATTCGGTTTCTACAGTTTGAAGCCGAAGGGGTATTCGGCTCTCAAGTCTTACTGGCCGAATGTACATTCGGCCAGCACGATGAACCCATCGTGTGGGCCAAATATAGTCTCCTAAACTTGAACCTCAAAATTTTCTTTACAGTGTCATATTCGGCTGACACGATAATTTGTAATAGGAGTCGAATGTGCATTCGGCTAGTTCCCTAAATTCTCAGATGAGCCGAATTTTGCATTCTTACATGTTTTTCTCTATTGTAGGTTGTTCCGGGTGGTATCGAAACAACCAAAGAAGAAGTGGATCCTTTACAAACCATTCACGAAGATATTAGAGATTATTTTTTACCTTTTTGTGACTTAGTAGGTTTTGTACTTCATTCCTATCTTTTTCTTAGCTCCATTATATTTCAAAGCCTTAGTTGTTTCGATTTGATTATGTAGACTTGGAATAATAGAGACGAATGCAGAGATTGGATCGAAGCACATGCAAAGAAAATAATGGGCGTGCTCGTAAAAGATAGAGAAAACAAGGCTCGCCGGTTAGTGATGGTTTGTGAGAGGAGTGGGTTAAGCACTATGGTGAGAAAGCACACGAAGAATCAAGTTCGAAAGCCCGGGAAGACAACTAAAAGGTACAAGACAATGACAAGGAAGACGAATTGCCCTTTTAATGTAGTTTTAACTACAACAAGAACGGAGAATTTTAGTCTATGAATGCAAAAATGGATTGTCGTCATAATCACGAACGTCCACATGATCTTCATGGACACTCAAAAGTCGGAGCATTCAAAACAAATGAATACAAGGAAATAGAGAAGTTGACGGACTTACGTGTTGGACCTCTAAAATCCTAGGAAAATTGAAACGTGATAACCCTGATAACAAGAGTAGTTTGAAACAAGTATACAATGCGAGAGCTACATTGAGAAGGAGGCGTTGCCGAGGTAGGGGTGTGATTCAACAATTGATGTGGTTATGTGAGCAAAACAACTACACATTTTTCAAGGATTTCGATGAGAAGAAGAGAGTGAAGAACTTATTCATTGCCCACCCGGCAATGGCCAAATTGGCCTTATGCTTTCCATAAGTTATTTTGGTTGAGTGCACTTACAAGACTAATAGGTATCAAATGCCCTTGTTGAACATAGTTGGTCATACGTCGACAAAGGCATCATTCACGGTGGCATTTTGTTTTTTGAATGACGAGACCAAAGAGAGTTATCAATGGGCATTGGAGGCATATAAGTTAATCTACAATCCGGAAGTGCTTCCCAAGGTTTTTGTGACCGACCATGAAGATGCATTGATGTGGGCTATAGAAAAGGTATTTCCCGACGCCGTAAACTTCCTTTGTACTTGTTAGGGCATTGTCCGGTCAAACCCACTAGCGTTGGTATGTCAAGCTAGTTGTCAGTTTTAGGTGTCAAAAT
>JAJJMA010213397.1:14789-30042 GCA_023529015.1 Papaver nudicaule | reverse complement strand
TAACTGTTGAGATTACTCCAGTTAGAGGTTTGGATATTGATTTTTGAGATCGTCCAAACTCTTTACCATAAGACTCACGAGCCAAAACGAAAAGTTGGTAGTATTTTGGTACCCCTTCTTTTTCAGTACTTATCATATTTGGAAGTGTGTGAAGAAAAAGTGCCAACCGATTATACAACCTATCAAAATGGGTGAAGTGGAGAAGATAAAAAAAAACACTGGAAGATCAACGAGAGCCTTTGGAAAAGGAGTTCCTTGCTAAGTTTGAAGCGAATGAAGAAAATTTTAGATTATTCTCGACTGATTAGGATAATTTGGTTTGGTCACCGAACCGGGGAGTGCATAATTCAAGGTATGAATCGCTTGTTGATCGTTGGAGCGACGAGCATGACGAAGTTATTAAGTATTTGAAGAAAGAATTGTTGGATAAGCACCCAAAACAGTTTGTGTATGCTTTTACTAATGAAAGTAAACACTTCGGGAACCAAGCCACAAGTATGGTGGAGGCGTCTCATTACCGATTGAAGAAGAACTTATTTGGGTGTGTCGACACATTTGTATCTGTATTTGATTCAATCTAAGAGTATTTCACAAGTGATGTTAGGAAAATCAATGAACAATTTGAATGGAGTAGGTTGATGAAACACAACATTTATGAGGACTACAAGATGCTTTGAGGCCTTACTTACAACGTCTCACATTTATGCATCGACAAATTGATGAAAGAGAGAGAATTGAAGGACGGATGAGACATCCAACCAAATGAGCAATGTGATTGCGAGTTGATGGAATCGATGGGACTTCCATGTCGACATATCATGGACAACTACGAAGACCCCGATCTCATACCTTTTGAGGATATTGATCCTCATTGGAAGCAACTGAGTTTTATTTCTCGTCCAACCGATGATCCCGACGAGGCTTTTGAGGATACGAAAATTGGGAAAAGGCTAATTGAGAAGTATAACTGAGGTAACCGGGCGCAAAGGAAATCCTATTGCACGAGTTGAAACCAATCGTGGACACATACACGAAGGAGGGAGTGGAGGAACCGGAGGTGAGGAAGGGAAATGGTAGGCAAAGTCGAAGGGTAACGAGGAAGGCAACTAGAGCTAAGATTTTGGAAGCGGCTATAAGAAGAGATCCATCCAGTATTGAGTACCATAATCCAAAGTATGAAATGGAGAGGAAGGCAATGGAGGAGTTGGGAATGCCGTTACAAGAGAGTGTTTTGAGCTCAAGGAAGCGGAACCGGGAAAACAAAAACCCATTAAGTGTAGTAAATGGCAAGAAGAATGGGAGTACGACACTTACCACACAACATAGTTGCACCAAGAAGTTGACTCTAAAAGACATCATCCCCAAGAATGTCGTTGGTCACACTTCGTCGTCTCTTAAGCAACCTACATTGGAAATAAATAAGGGAAAGGGTAAGAAGATGTCGACTCCACAAGAGAAGGAAATAACTTGCAAGACCAAACATGCACAAGGTAAAATGAAGGCACCTAAGGATAAGTCGGGTAAACTTTGTAGGAAATTCAACATGATATATGATAACTACATGGAGGACCTTCCCGAGATCATGTGACCTCATATTATAAGCATAAGAGATATTGAAGGGGATGGCAATTGTGGGTATCATATAACGGGAGAGCAACTAGGTCCCTTCACGGCTTCTCCGACACCCGGTTGGCATCAATGCAATTACATTCGAGAGAAGTTAGACCACACATTATACAACAACCAGGATTTCTATAAGTCAATGTTGAGAGATGGCATTGATGGAGTTGCGACGGCCAATACGGAGTTTATTAAATTTCGACGGAAATTGCGTGGGGGCACGAGTATCCTAGATGAATATTGGATGGAATTTCCAATGTGTAGGTTCCTTATAGCGGAGGCATTCAATTGCGTGGTTCATTTCTTCTCCTTTGGTTTGAGTCAAACCTATGTACCGCCTAAATCTCCTTGCAATGCCAATGTGAAGGATAAAGAATTTTTATCGGGCATGTAGGAAGATGTCATTTTATTGGTCTCAAGCTAGAACCAAGTTGCCCACTACCTCCATTTCATCCCGATACCTTTTGGCCTAACTTTGAGAGAAACTACTCATGTGATTGGTATGAAAAATACAAGATGAAATTGAAGAATGAAAAGCTTACTACATAGAGCAAGGCATCCCTCAATGTAACGTATCGGACTATGATAGTGAAGACTTGGATGATGATGTGATTGAAACACACTCTTACATTGAAGAAGTAGAAACAATGGTCGGGGGGTTGAAGAAGTTCAAGGAATCAAAGAGATGCTCACCAACTTGGGTTAACTTACTACGTTTTCCCGAAGCTTCTTGTTGGTTTTTGATTGGATGAAATTCCATTTTTTGTACATTCGACTCACACGAAATTCAATTTGTGACCTCAATATTGTTTTGCCGAATTTTATTTTGTAACCGGGTTATAAAAAAGACTTTTTATTCCATTACTTAAATACCCACTTAATCATTCATTAAATCAAAGCATTACATAGGTAACCACATATTACATCTCCCTTAGCATAATTATTGAATAATAGCAATTAAACTTACATGAAGAAACTAACTCAAGACACATAACGGGTTGCGAGAAAACTCTTGATGAGATGGTAGTGTTGTTCGTACTTGAAGCTTTCTCCTTTCCATAGTTTCCATTCCTTCACCGTCCTAGCCACAAGTTCATCATCGGTGTCATCCTTAAGTCAAGCCAATATCCCCAAGTGCATAAACTCGTCGACGTCTTTGTGTATGATCCTCCATCGCGCATCCACCCCATTTACATCTCGCACAAATTCGGTACATTCTTCGTCGAAGACTTCTTTGACATAAAACCACAATTCGGACCAATTGACTCCAATACGACTTTGTTTTATTTCATCCGGTGTTATATAGAACAACATAAGGTATCTACAAAGACAATGATCTTCACGCCATGTAAATGGAACAAAACTTGATTTCTTTCGTCGAGGAGGAGATAATGGTTTTTGAGAAGGAGAGCACTCATAATAGTATTCATGAACTAATTTCTCATTGAAGTGCAGATAACGTCTACGAGGAGAAGGAGGAGAACCAGATTGATCGTTCGAACGAGGAGTACCGATAGAAGATGAAGGAGGTTGAGCCATTGTGAGTTTGAGATGAGAAAGATTGGTGTAAAAAACTTTAGAAGAAGTCCAAACCTTACATAGAGTAGCCTCAACGGCTCTTTTTTGAATCCCAACGGCTATTTTTTGAACTCCAACGACTATTTTCTGAATTTTTATACACAATTCGGCTCCCAAAAAAATACCGGATGCACACTCGACTGACACGATAATTTTTACTAGGAGCCGGAAGTTGCAAGTCATATATGGGTGGTATATTTTGGAACCACAGTTGAATATTCGGCTCCTAAACCAAAAAGTACATAAGAGCCGAATGCATATTCGACTCTTATTTTGGTAAAGCAGTTTAGAGTCGAATACGCATTCGGCTAACACGATAAAAACTTTGAAAGCCGAATATAATTGGTTCCAAAATGGTTGATAAATGCCTTACATATTCGACCTTTCCCATGATAGTATTATAACAGTCGAATGTTAAAACATAATTTCATTGATAAAAATAGTTGTTGCTAATACATTAGATGCTAGTACTTTGATAGCTAGAACGACAACTACAATGCAAAGATGAAAATACAACAATAATAATAACAACAACGAAAACTAATAATTATCATTCCCTAGCTTCTGTTGCTTAAATAGCTTCAAAACATTTCATTGACCGCCCTCAATCTTTCATAACATTCAACAAACTTGAATTCCCGGTGATTGATAAGGTAATATCGAGCCCGAGATAGATTGGCCAATTCTTTGTGATGCATCTCTATTTCTTTGGTACATAGCTCTCATAATTCGGGCAAACTCGATGTCTCCGCTAATGTGGTTCCATCGACTTGTAATTCCATTTTCATCTCTATCATTCAGATTATTTGTAGCTCTCACGAACACATCAAAAACACGGTTCCAAAATGGCGCTTGCCAAGGTTCCACATCACCCATCAAGCCATTCATTGCTAAATTAATGAAAGAATAAGTAAATACAAGATCTTCTATGTCGGTGTAATTCCTCGCCATATCGAATTTGTAATAGCAAGAAACTTGGAAAATAAAAGAGATGGAAGAAGGAATCAATTAAAATGTGCAAGAAACTTTAAGAAATGGCCAAACCTTAAATAGAGTAGCCCCAACAGCTCTTTTTTGAATTCCAGCGGATCTATTTTTGAACTCCAACGATTCTTTTTTGAATTTTTCAATACAATTCGGCTCAAATATGTAATATGAGTGTCTGCCGAATGTATATTCGTGTACCAGAGTGGTTTTCATCATGGAGCCGAATATTGAAAGTATATGGTGCCTTATTTTTGGAACCACGGTGACACATTCGGCCCTGACTCTTCTTCTGCGTTAGGGGCTGAATGTATATTCGGCAGCTAACACGATAATCGGAGTTAGGGGACGAATGTGTATTCGGCTAACACGATAATCGGAGTTAGGGGCCGAATGTAACCTGGGTATTTGTTTATACACTCTTCTTCTCTTCACCAAAATTACAAGAGGTTCATTTACAAGAAAAACATGAAATTTGAAATTTAGATGAATAACTAATAACAAATAACGTAACCACATAACCAAAGCATTGCATAAAAGGTTTAAAGGCATAGTACAACGATTAAGAGTTTCAAGTTCGAAAAAAAAAAAACATACTAACACAAACATAAGGTAAACAAACATAAAGTTTTCAATGTTACTAAATTCAAAGTTCAAAGTTGAAAGAGTTCAAAGTTCAAACTTAAAGAGTTCAAAGCTTTATTGTCCACGCCTTCCTTTCGCCCGACCACCATCACTCTCTTCATCATCATCATCATCACCTCTTCCACTCGTACCTTCTCCCTCATGGCGCGAACTCTTACTTGACAATGAGTTACTAGCATAGTTTTCAATCAATTGTTCTCATTCATCCGTGTAGTTACGGAATTCGCCCACACTCACAGCTTTCTTGCACCCCAACTTAGCCTTCATTTTTTTTCAACAGTCCCCTAGACGTTGATAACTATATACAATTGAAATCAACATCTAGGGGACTGTTGAAAAAAAAAATGAAAGTAACTCACTTTAAAAAACAATGTATAACACTTACGAAGTGTAAAACACTTGCATAGTTTTATTATTTAAAAAAAAACAATGTAAAACACTTACGAAGAGCTCTTTGGCCTTGTCGAAAGCTGTGGAAGCCTTCTTTTTATCTTTGGCCTTGTTAGCCCCTTCCGTTGCATTATCCATCTCCCTTTGCTGATCTACATCCGCTTGGGATCTATGATTAATGACAAAGAGGGTGAGAAATCTGATTGTACCACTCCATGTATCCATCAACTGTTTTTGTTGGATCGTACATGATGTGTCCAAGATTCTCCACACGAAGATTGTGGGTGTAAAGTGCGTTCCACCATTCGTGTGCTGGTCGAGGTTCATACTGATGAATCCATGAATGTTCGGTGCACTTGGTGTCATTGCGGCCACCACCCTTTGGCCTCAACTTAGACAGCATTGTCTCCTCATCCGGTCCCAATTGCCTTAGAATACGACGAGGATACATGGCATAACCAAAAGGAAAGAACAACGGACCATAGTAGAACGTAACCGGCAAGTCTCGAGATGGAACTATCGCGCCGAGTTCAGGTTCACGGTTCTCGTAGGGGGTAAACATGAACTCTTCAGCCCTCATTCTATCTAACCTCTTCCTCAACTCAACCAATAGCTTTCCTTTGTTCTTCTTCTTGTTTTCTGTGAAGTTGTATTTCGTCGTGGTAGGCTTGCTATCGTCCAACTCATTCACATCGACTTTCTTGACCAACTTCAATTTATTAAAATGATCATAAATCCACCCACTCATACAATTTAAAAACAAAAAATCAACACAAATATAACCATATGCGGATCAGACAATTACATGGGTCGAGATTTACCTGCAATAAGTTCAAATTTCCTCCAAGGTTTTTAGTTTCAATCCTATAGGCCTTTCCAAGTTCGTAGAGTAGGTGACCAAGCGAGGCGGTTCCCCACGTGTACTCATCAAGTTTGGTGAGATCCTTCAACAACTGCAGATAGTTTGTACTCACCAAGTTCCCCGTGCTGTCGGGAAAGATGAGGGCCCCAAGTTGGTACAAGATATAAGCCCCAGCGGTATGCTTCACTTCTTCCTCGTCTATAACTCGCGATTTTGATTTGCCCAAGGTTCCTTCAAACTCTTTCTTCAAATTCGTCAACTTAAAAAATCTTATCTTGTTATGTTTGCAGTGGCCCCCAAAGTCATTTTCTTCCACCTTCACAGCTCTACAACATTCGAGCTCAGTTTTTCGTTCATCCCAACCAAAGACATCAGTTGCAAACACATAGATTTTATCCCAGTCCAAATCTTTAAAACCATCATCCACTAGTTTTCCTCTAACCTTGAGCCCTTGGATGTGTTTGGGAGCATCGGTTTCTATACCAACCTCACCGAAAGGCATGTGGAATGTTTCGGTCTCCGGTTGAAACCTTTCAATGACGGCTGAACATGTTACCGTATCATTCTCGGGCACACGATAGTTGATTGCCTCCCATAGACTGGAAGATTTCACAATATCCTTTACCCCTTCCACCTCTAAGTCAATACTCAATTTGGCCGCAAGTAACCGGACTGAATTTGCGGTATCCTACAACCCAACATAATGAAATGAATTGTCGTCAAACCAAAAAAAACTAAGTAAGCAAAAACATAATAAAATGAATTGACCATTTTCTCTCGGTCGATAAACATACCTTGGTCTGATATATTACCGAAGCATATGACTCTGTGTAACCAATCAACACTTTCCCGTCACTTCTAGGGCTTAATAACAACTCTTTTGGAGGAACATTACTCTTTATCTTACGAGGAGTAGCAACTACCTTCTCTTTGCCTTTTCTCGATTGTTGCGGTACTTCTTCATTCATTTGTACAACATTAACATCTTCTCTCTCCATAGACAATGGTTCACGGATAAAAACGACACCCGACTTTTTTAACCTATTCTCGGCACCCAAAGGTTTACCACAATTGCGAGGATCTGGTGTTTCCCCTTGTTTATGCGGAGGAACTACCATTTTCCCCTTCTTACCCCAGAAGAAAACATTAACACAACGACATTCCGCTCATCTTTGTTATAAATCTTAAAACACACAAATTCAACTGATACAACTATACATTCAACACCAAAACACATGGATTCAACACATTAAGCATTACATACAACAATTATTCACATTTATTCACAATTGAGCACAAGTTGGAAAAGTTGAAAACAGTTGAACATTCGTCCCCATTTGGGGGAGAAAGTTTGGGTCTGAATGCCTCAAAAAAAAATATATGCATTCAGGTCTCAAAAAAATACGGAGATAGGGGCCGAATTGTTCTTCGAGCTCATGAACAATGGAGCATTCAGCCCCTATTCTGGGTTTTTTTGGGGGCCGAATATACCTCTGAAAATGGTTTTTTTCATCTAAATCAATCGAATCAACTCTCCAATCAACACAATACATCATACAAACACAACAATAAAAAAATATGATTAAATGGGTTTACAAAATTACCTTCTAATCGCGCCCATATCCTCTTTTTCACGCTCAACTTGATTTCGACGTTGAACTTCGGCAAGGGTGGATTTAATCGGATTCGATGGGGGTTTTGGTTGTTTGTTACCTCGACCAGGTTGTGATTTCAACCTCATCATCTTATATTGAATGTACGTCGATTAATTTTTGGTTAATCGACGAGTTACGAAGAATTGACGATGAATTTGCGAGGAATTTGGGGTTTTAGTTTGGAAGAGAAGAAGAAGAAGAAGAAGAAGAAGAAGAAGAAGAGAGCCGAATGGGAATGGGAGAAGAAAACAATGTTTGTTTGGTTTAGAGGATAAGATTAAATTAACTATGATAATTAGATAAAGGGTAATCTAGTAATTTATATTGCTAATTGAGGGATAACTTAGACAATTGCTATAAAGGGTATTTAGGTAATCAGCATAGTTGGAGGGAATGCTGATTTTTGAGAGGGCTTAATAAAGCACATTTCAAAAAAGCAATATATTCACCCTTGTTAGTCCTTGATAATTAACCAGATCTCCTCCGCCCAACCCACGTTCTTCCCAACAAGTCTCACCTCACTTCTCCTCTCTTCCATTTGCTATGGGAGGGAGCAAATGCAGTAGCACCTCTGTGTAGTTTGTATATTTCATGCCTACCTGCAGAACATGGGATATTGGAACCGATGCCCGGAATGGGTCACCAAGGGAGAACAGTCTGCAGTGTTTCACTAAAGTTCAGCAATATACGACCCAGGCCCAGAGAAGCTTCGCGAAACTTTTTAGAAGCTACTAGACACAATTTTTTTCTAGAAGAGACAGGAGCTTCTTCAATTATCTAGAATCATCGAGACTGGCGTAGAGAAATCCACACGCCTTGATGACTTGATCCTTCGTTAATATATAACACATGAATTATATTGTCATAACCATCAAAAAATCAGTTCTGCAACATAAACACAGTTTGAAATAAACACATTTTTGAAATCCCAAGAATCCTCAGAAAGCAGTTCTCAAATCAAACCCGAAATCAGAAAATCTAAGAATGTCGATCATCCCAAGTTTGTTTGGCAGCCAAAGAACAAATGTATTCGACCCATTCTCTCTTGACGCTTGGGATCCTTTCCAAGGTTTCCCATTCTCAGGTCCCAATTCTGCTCTTTCCGTCCCTGGTTCTGAAATTTCTAAAGAGACATCACAATTGGCAAACACCAGGATCGACTGGAAAGAAACCCCGGAAGCTCATATTTTCAGAGCTGATCTTCCTGGTATTAAGAAGGAAGAGGTGAAAGTCGAAGTTGAAGAAGCACTAGTGGAAATAGCCTGTTTTAACACGGCTGGGGTGTGTAGTTAAACACGGTTTTGCTACACACGCCATCCGTGTTAAAAAGCGTGGCAGTTTAGGCGTGTTAGTTGGTGTAACACGCATAGATGGGGTAGCAGTTCTGCTACGCACTTGGGTGTGTAGTTATACTGCTACGCACTTGGGTGTGTAGTAGTATCCGTAGTAGTCTAGGTTTCTGAATTAAAAAAAAATGATTCAGTTTCAGCTGCAGTCAGAAAAGGCTGAGCTGATTCCTGACTGACTGGAACATATCTGAATCCAGATTGATTCAGATATGGCTGAATCCCTGCAATCTGAAACCATTCTTACTGAGCTGAAACTATACAAACAATACTAAGGAATGAAATTGTATCCATTAATTCACTGTTTTGATTACAAAATCGAAACTGAATATAATTTACATTAATCAAGTTCAAAGTTGCAAAAAAAAATGATTTACATCTTCACCTCCAACATCTAACTCTAGAAGATAAACTGAAAAATACATAGAGAAACCATTATACCTTTTGGTAATTGTGGTCATATGAACTCAAGTGAATGTCACATTCTATGGCCAACTTATTTCTTGCTGCAGAAATCTGGAATCGCACTAATCCATTTGTGTACCCTAGTATCTTTGTTCTCAACCGAATACATTTACTTATTATCTGCCTGCACCACAGAATCAAACATAATCAACATCATGTTAACACACAATGTATAAACCAACAGTGGAGAAAAGTAAATCATTCATACCCTGAACTTTAGAAGTACAAGGGATAAGGCATCTAACACTTGACACAGACCTTAAGTTTTCAAGATTGTTTAAAACTAAAAAGGAACCTACAAGGATAGAAGTTCTTACCAGCCCAGAAAGGAGGGAGTCCACAAATTAGGATGCAAATGATCACTCCCGCACTCCAGACATCAACCTCTGGGCCATAGCTTTGATTTAGGACCTCTGGTGCCATGTAGTAAGGACTTCCAACTATTTCAGTAAATTGTTCACCTGTAAAACAAAACTAACAAACTCATCTCAACATAATCTAGAATTTTCACCTTGTCAGTGTCTATTTCTTGGAGATTGTCGTTAGCTACATCTGAGCAGTTAATGGCTTCGTCGTTCCATCAAAGCCTTCTTCAGTTCCTCGAGCTCAATATAACCATTTTTATCCTTGTCAAAATAGGATAAGGCCTTGCGAAGATGCTCATCGTTAGCCATCCTCCGTAAATGGAGGGACACAGCAAGAAATTCATCATAATCCAGAGTCCCTTTTCTATTTGTCTCTATCTGTATAATCCACAATACCCAATCAGACACAAAATTAAAAAGCACATATGCTAAACAGCCTAAACCACATGCTTTAAACATATAATCCTACAATAAAGACTGGTTTTCATCTAGAGGAGACATGGATAAGTATAAACCATGTTTTTGGTAGATAAATTTACTACTCCCTCCGTTCCAGTTTAGATGGCATATTAGGGTTTTGAAATAATAGCCATAAACACGCTAAATTTGATGTTTTTCCACAAAATTTTCAACAACACCCTAGCATTTCATCTTCTATGTTACGTTTCGAAACTAAAATGCAAAGATTTTTTCAAAAATTTTGTAGAAAAATATCAATTTTAGCAAGTATAAGGTGACTATATCAAAACCCTAATATGCCATCTAAACTAGAACGGAGGGAGTACTTGCTAAAAATAATGTGCATTATTGCTCATGATTGTTTGCTTCGGTTGAGGAGAGTTTTCTACGGAAAACATTGGGTCGGGGCATCCAGCAAATTTTGCACATTGCGGATTTAAATTGACAAGTAAATGTAATTGTGTCTCACCGTGTTTTGTAAAGAAGATTCAAGTCGCTGCGATCTAGTCTCATTTCGAGACCTGGAACCTTACTATTGATTTTAAGATATATAGCTTCATCAGGTTGTACACGGAGGACGAGTTCGTTGGTAGCTAGATCCAGATCTGTTCCAAAGTTTTTCTTATATATGTTACCAGGAACATGCCTGAACTGAACTCTGATCTCTGCCCTACATATTCATTCCAACAGCACTTCTATTATTACACCGTACGTGAGTCATCTAAACGAGGACAAGGGCATGATATCAAATGAAAACATAAAAAGAGATGAGGAACACTCAAAGACCTTTTAGTATGGAGAGCTTTGCCAGCTTTCATCAAGAAAGGCACACCATCCCATCGTGCGTTATCGATGAAAAGGGCAGCAGCAGCAAAGGTAGGAGTGAGACTGTTGTTTGGGACAGTTGGGTCATCTGTATAAGCAGGATAAGACCTGTCACCCTTTTTGTGACCTTTATATTGTCCTAATGTCACATTGTCAAGCGTCAAAGCTCTCATTGACCGCAAAACCTTCACCTGAATCACGTACGACATGGTCAAACACATGTCTTTCATTGATTAGAGGCAATTTTCCTGCTTGAAATGAGATACAATCTCTTGGTTACTCGGCAACAAGCATACCCTGGTGATTGATCCTTCAACCAGTACAAAGAAATTCGTACCTTTTCATTTCTAGTGTCCTCAGCTTCTAGGGACACAGGTGTCTCCATTGCAAACAATGTAAGTATCTGAAGGAGATGATTTTGCATTATATCTCTGATTATTCCATAGTTATCGAAGTATCTGTAAGAAAGAAAAAACTTGGATATAAGCATCCTATACACATGTACTATGAAATGATGCAGTGATGTTTAATAAGGAATGAACATTTTGAACTAACCCTCCTCGACCTTCTGTTCCAAAATCTTCAGAAAATATAAATTGCACATTTCTGATATAGTTCCTGGACCATAACGGTTCAAAGATAAGATTGGAGAAGCGAAGTACCGAGAGATTCTCAACAAGCTCCTTCCCTAAGTAATGGTCAATCCTATACAAGGTAAAAGAAAACACACAGGTTAATGTCGTTTTTCATATTACACGGTGCAAAAGACATCAAAGGTCTGGATTAGAAATTGGACAAATGTCACAGAAGGGTGTCATCTTGTTGAGAATACTCCTACATTATCTGAGCGACAACTGCAGTTAATAATCCTTGGGCAATCCAATATTTGCAATCTGACTTTCAAGGTTATTAAGGCCCTAGTAGTGATTCATTGTAAGATCATTTTTGAAATCAATTTTACAAAAACCAATCTAATTCTCAAATCGATTAAACAAACCATGACTTTCAGCAAACCCTAATTTTACAAAAACCCAACCCATTTGTGAAATCGACCAGAAACTAACACATGAAGTTAGGGTTTCCGAAATCTCACCTGCACGAAGTAACCTTCTTTCTCTTCTTGTTCTCGTTCTCAATCGTATCTCTGTAAAAAAAAAATCATCCAAAACCATCAGAAATCACAAATCTACCGAGAAAAAAATAAAATTAACTAAAACCCTAGATTCCTTCATACTGATTCACTACAAAACCCAAGACTTCTTCATTGGTTACAGACATATCTTTGAAGAAGAAGATGGAGGAAAATGGAACCCTAAAACGAAATTGTACCTGATAAACACACAAATCAGAGAGTTAAACCTTAAGAACAAACCATTGGAACCAAAAAACAGAAAAAAAATCAATTTGTAAAATCCTAAACTAACTTAGTTGTACCTGATGATGATGAAACAACCCTAGATAAATGCCTAGACAACAAAGATTATAAACCTTTCCATTTTTTAGTGACCAGAATCAAATACAGTCTTTGATTCGAGAGGGAAGAAGAGAACAAAAGAAGAGAACAGGGAGAAGACGAGAAACCTAGATCTGTTTTTAGTTCTAGGGAAGAAAAAAAAAGATATATATATATTTTTTTTTGTCGGATTTCCGAAACCGAGCAGACAAAAGTGATAAGGTGCAATGGGCCCAGCTGTTTTAACACGGATTAAGTTGGTGGTGGTGTGCGTAGCAGAGCTGATGGCAAACATGTAAATAAAATTAGCCAACTCTGCTACGCCACTTCTTGCTCTGCTACACACTATGGCCGTAGTACCCATTGCTACGGATTAAGTGTGTAGTTGTCTAGTGTAGCAAAATGGCTGATTTCCACTAGTGAAGGAAGAGTGCTTCAGATAAGTGGTGAAAGAAGCCGGGAGAAAGAAGAGAAGAATGATAAATGGCACAGAGTTGAACGCAGCAGCGGGAAATTCTTAAGGAGGTTCAGATTGCCTGAGGATGCGAAATTCGATGAAGTTAAGGCGTCTATGGAGAACGGGGTACTCACTGTGACTGTTCCTAAATTTGAAGAGAAGAAGCCTGAAATCAAGTCGGTTCAAATCTCTGGTTGAGTCCCATTTATTGTCTCTTCTCTAGTCCTGTGTTGTGTTTAGTGTGAAATGTGAAGAATAAAGAAGTGTTGATGTTATTGTGTTGTGTTAGTTTGTGATTAGTGTCAGTGAGTCTGTAATGTCTGTAGTTTAAACTTTTTCTTGTTAATGAAAAAGGGATGAGCTTATTTCCTGTCTAGATGTTTGTTTCCTGACAATTGGTGTTTGGAGTTGAATTCCCATTTTTTCTTAATTTTGCTAAGAATTCATTCCCATCCAGAGTCTGTTGAGGTTAGCTCAGGGCCATTCTTCTCAGCCAGGGCCGTCTCTAACGTTTAGACGACCCTGTGCTATAGTGCTCGGAAAATCGCCTGAAATTCTTAACTTGGACACTGTCTTCATGTAATTGCTTTTGATTTTCTTTCTTGCTACCTCCGGTGGCTCTTGTAAATTCTTCTCTCAAATAAAATTCTCTTTTTCACTCGAAAAAAAGGTAAATCTATATTCATGACACATTTGAGTTGTTTTTTTTTTCTTTATAAAATCTACTTTACAATATTGAAACAATATTTTTTCTTTATGCCAATTGTACATAATTGGGTTATCTTTTAAGACTTGAAGGCAGGACTGAAGACTGATTGTGTAACCGCAGTATTGGTCGCAGCTGAGTCTAAATCGCTCATTTTCTTACTACTAGTAGTATATATCAACTAAAACATAAGCCCCCAGAAAAAAAATGGGCCTAAACTTATTGATTAACTACTGTGGTCTGGTCACTAACTGACTTGATTAATTAGTACATCGGTGTTAATTAGTCACCAACCTGCATATGATTCAGTCAGTGATGAACAATGGTGTCCTCCTACATCTGACTGTATTAAGGTGAACGTTGACGCGACCTGGAATAATGTTCAGTCTTCGGTTGCTGCTGTGGCGCGTAATCACTTGGGAGTTTTTATTTGTGCTCAGACTGGCCCTGGTGATCTACACAGTCCTCTAACTGCTGAAGCTGCTGCTTTCTTACTTGGTATATCTATGGCTATAGACTTGGGGGTAGATAAGATCATTATAGAGGGAGGGTGATTCGAAGAAGGTTGTGCAAGCTTTGAATGGTGATATGGATAAAGTTTCATGGCGTCTACTTCAATTTATTGATCAGATTAAGAAGTTGGTTGTTATTTTTCCCCAGGTTGAGTTCTCCTTTGTTCCGCGAGAGGCAAACGAAGCTGCCCATTTACTCGCCAAATATGCCGCAAGGCAAAATGTCCACCAATGGTGGTTATCTTCTCCTCCTGTATGCATCTCTTCCTGTTTATCTTTAGAAGCTGATGCTATTTCAGTTTTGTAGTGTTTTTTATCTCGTTTTGGTGCTGTGTTTGTACAGCCCACCTATCAAAAAAAAAAAAAAGTACTGAAGGTTCACAAATCACTTGCAAAGATACAACATGACGTGATTAGCGGGATCTACTTAAGCCATGTTTAGACACGTCGTGCATCTAGTGACATTAAACATCCGGTATAAGACGGCAATATTAGTTACTGTTGGTTGAGTTCTTCCTTAAACAAAAAGTCAAAGTGGGTTAATCACTTATCGTTAACCGATGTCTAAACAGTAAACACAACAACTTAGCATTTTCGTTCCGCCCTGTGCTGGAGCCCAACAAGCCACCCTTCAGAACCGGGCCTGTTCTCAGCCCTCATCTGCTGCACAACTCTGAATTTTGAGTATAAATTGCTTTATAATGTCTCATTCACGAAGACGGTAGAATTTTCACTCTCAGAATCTCGAGAATCTGAATTGTGGAGGCAGCTAGAAATCCCATTTTGGTCAGAGGGTTTAAAATGGATGTTGTTGGAGCAAGTGACTGTGCCTTGCTGAGTCAATATTATCCTACACATGTTTGTCATTGATTGGCTGTTAACAACTCACATCCAGATCATCTGCAGCTGTACACCACCGCCTTTAGTATCT
>JAJJMA010213397.1:0-14779 GCA_023529015.1 Papaver nudicaule | reverse complement strand
TGTACACCACCGCCTTTAGTATCTGTGTTAGAAGCATGCTGTATAAATAAGCTTCTCTACCAACTGTAACAACTCACTTCAATCAATACAATCTATCATTTACTTCCTTTACAGTTTAGTCTTTGTTCTTTACATTTTACCTCTCAACAGATTCTTTCAAAAGGGAGAGCTGAGCACCTGAGCTTAAACGATTTACAACGTCCGACTCTATGGTTCCATAGCACTCAAATTTTAAGGCATTAAAGGTTTTAAGTTCTATAAAACATCTACAACGCACAACTGGTTTTAAGTCTTTCGGACACTAAAACTACAACTTTATCCAAAGGGATGATTACCAATTGGAATTGGATATCCTTTGTCATTTCTGCACCCACCATGATGTGATGATACAAGTGAAAGTGCAAGAGAGGCGGCATCCTTTCGTCTTCAACTCTGAAGAAAGCATCCTTTACATTGTCAGAGATGAAATCTAATTGGAAATGCTCACTGGAAGCTGTATATCGGAACCCGTTCACATGAGCTTCAAGGGTACCAATGACAGTCTCTATGCCTTGCTCTTTTGCCATGGGAACGATTATCTTCACTCGGCGAGCTAGATACGCCTGATTAAACCTGCGCATCTCCTCCAGATACAACTCTGGATTGTCAGAGCTGCGAATTTCGTACCAAGTATCGCTTGGACAAAATTTGCGATGATTAAATATCATGCGCTTGCGGAAGCCTTCAAGTGTAGTGTCATGTATGCTTGCTTTCGAGGTTTCAAGTACCTTCATTGCAAAAAGCTGTAGAACCAGATCTGTTTCTGGAAACAAACAAAAGGATAATAAGACATTTAGCAATCGGACTAGCACCCGGATACGGGTATGGGTAATTTGTGAAAAGTGAACCGGTGCTACTTGGGCGTGTGGACTCTTATCGAATAGTATATTCCTCACGTGCGAGATTCCACTTTTTTTTTTTTATAAAACAACAAGCTTAACATTTGGGTCGTTCGTTTTCTCCATTTTTATACCTCCAGATCCAGACTGAAACCGATCCAAACCTTTGCATAAAAAATGGAGATTCCAAATGGAAATGCCTACGAAACTCAATCTTCTTCATTGATATTTCTGGGAACAGGTTGTTCAAGTGCAGTACCAAATTGTATGTGTTTGATTCAACCTTCCAATCCACCTTGTACTGTTTGTTCTCAATCTCTTTCAATCCCACCTGAACTTAACCCTAATTACAGGTTCTTTTTTTTATCTCTCCATTCTATTCATTTATTAGGGTTTCAAGTTCTTGTTTAATCTGATTTCTAGATCTATCAAATTACTGGATCTATTGCTTTTTGTGTATTTATTATTAATTTCGTCTTTGTTTGATCAAGAATCAATGTCTGTTATTGCTGATAGATTAGTTAATCTTAACTTAGATATTATGTGATACAAATTTAGGTTAGTCGTTTATTGCAATGTGAAACCTTGAGGCACAGTGAAAGGGGATATTATTTTGATTTTGATTTTATGGAACTGTTTGTTTATAGGTCCATTGAATCTGATTTTTATTTTATTGTGGTTGGTTTTCGGCTAAGTCTAATGGGAGTTCAACTTCCACGAAAAGCGTGGTCTAAACCCCAACTTCAACTTCTCTTTCCAGATATAAGTAGAAGTGGAAGTTGAATGCTACTTAGGCGCTCAATGATGTAGCGCCCAAAAAGTGAACTCGCGCTCAATGATATAGCGCCCAAACGAATATTCTCACTAGATCTGATGGCTAATAATATATGTTCTAGATCTGATGGCTGAGATTATCTGGCGCTTTATCATTTAGCGCCCCACCGCTATATGATTCAGCGCCAGACTGATGTGTCATGCTATCTAGCACTTCTATCTAGCACTCCACATTAGACTTGGGTTACTACTTTGCTGATGTGTCCTACTACTTTTTGGTGGATATGGAAGTCCCATTAGACTTAGCCTCAGTACTCATTGGGCATATGTACTGTAGTTTTATTTGTTTTTAAGTAAATTTATTCCAATAAGTTGGTACTTCTCAAACGATTCAAACAAAAACAGAAGATGTTAAGTTGAGTTTTATACTTAATGAAGAAAGAAAATTCTTGTCACAAATGTTGTTTGACCATGAAATGGTAATGATCCTGCCTCTAGATCAAGCTTATATATGGTACGAGAACTAGAGAGTCTTTAACCAAATCAAGCGGAAGTCTTTATAGCCGTAGACAAGTGTTATATCGAGTTGCCTTTTACTTTTCCTTGGCTTTTCTTGAGTTTTAAGAAAATGCTCCACATGATCACGAAACTCTAGCCTATCTACTTTCTTAGGTTTTGCTGCATCTGCTTATTGAGGTCGAATTTATTCACATAAAATACGAATCTAAATCCTTATTCTTTACGTTCCTTCATTTTTCGTTTTTATTACATTTAACTTAGCATTTGCTAGTATGAAACTCATCAACAGTTCTATTTTTACAGATGCAACACGTCTCTACTTATTGATTATTGCAATGGAGATGGTGAACACAAGTATATATTGATTGATGTTGGAAAAACATTTAGGGAACAAGTGCTTCGGTGGTTCACTCAACATAAGATTCCTCGCGTAGATTCTGTGAGTTTGCATCTCTATATTGGTTTACACGTGTTTTTTACATTGATCGAGAACATTCCATATATAAGTATTAGCTAAGTATGAGCCTGCTTTATTCATAAAGGAAAACAACATTCCATGCTTATATTTGTATGCAACTCACTTGGGAAAGAACATGACTCGTTGAGAATTCTCAAAAGTTAGCTGCAATGATGATAGAAGACATGCCCGTTTTGTTGAGTAACTTCATTACAACCATGTGGCCTTCGTCTCAGCCACACATTTCTTCTAGGCAAACTCTAAGAAGCACAAGTGTCCCTATTAGTATTAACATAACACTACAACCTGCCTCTTCAATGAGGCTGAATCAGCCATCTAAGCTATTTGAGACACTTCCTTGAGCTTTTCTAAGGTTCCCGCCATGCTTCACTTTGTCCATAAACTATATTTTATACTTTTATATGCTATGTATGATCCCATGCAGACAATCGAAAGGCTGATAATTTAGGATTGAATAGATTTCTATGTTACGTTGATTAAGCTCAAAATTTCTTTAGTTACAGAAGCAACATATGTTCTTAATTTAAGTGTTTTGAACTGTAATAACAATTAACAAAAAATGAATAAAACCATGAGCAACACATGGATGTTGTTATCTTGTGCTGCACAAGATAACACCCAATCATTGGCATTGGAGAGTGTAAACAACAATATATGGAAGAGATTGTGCATATTTTAGCGGATTTTTTGCATTTCTCTCTTTACAAATGCGGAGTTAACATTATCTCTTATATTATTTATTGTTGTTTACATTTTCCAATGCCAATGATTGGGTGTTATCTTGTGCACCCACAAAACTCGTATCATTCCTATCTTGTTAATTATTATAGTTCAAATTTAGCAGATGCTATTTTTCTTTTCCTCCTTATATAAATCTTTCAAGTAGCTGTGTATGATGACCCATGGACTCTCTCTGGGCCATGCATTACTTGCACTTACGCATTTTAATACTGAACAAAGTACTTTTGTTATCGGTTGACCCGAAGTGCTCAAAGCTGTGGAGCGCATTTTGGAAAGGATTCAACTGTGGAAACAAAGAGAGAGTGAAAGGAATCTTAATCACCCATGGGAAAGACTCCCCTTGATATATCCATGCACAGTTACAACAAAACCCACTTTAGGATTAGGTACACTATCTAGTTACGGTTCCTAACACTAACTGTGTACAATCTAACTACGAAAACTCATTTCCATTGCATGTGTAGCTTGTCGTGGAAAGATTTGAATGGCCGACGTGGAACCTCTTTTTTGAGAAGTCTGCAACGTGGTTTTCGGTTCTTACAAAAGACATGATGATAATCCCTTCATTCAGCTTCCCTTTGATGAAATGTCTATCCACCTCCCATGCTTGGTTATATCATGTTGGATTAGATTGTGAGCAATGCTGATGGCAGCTTCGTTATCATATGCTCCCTCCGTCCCATATAAATTGAGCTAGTTACATTTTGATTTTGTCCCACATAAATTGAGCTAGTTCTATTTTATGTCATGAACTTTTAAAACCACCCTTTCTAAGTCAAAAGAAGAGTGGTCCCATGAGAGAGAGTGGAGGTAGGATAATAACAATAGTTGAGGGTAAACATGAAAATAAAAATCTCTCTCTTCCTTGCCTTAATAATTGTGCAAATCCCAACTAGCTCAATTTATGTGGGACGGAGGGAGTATAACTTCGAAGGACCCGCAGGGCTGAATTTAATCTCCTTCAGCACTATTCTTAAACCGAAATAACTTGCAGATTGAGCCATAGCTTTATACTCTGGTTCCGCACTAGACCTAGCTACCACAGACTGTTTCTTGTTGCACCAAGTTATTTCTTGTTGCACCAAGTTAGTAAGTTTCCTCCCACAATGAGCAATTGTGATCAATTCTGGACCCCAATATGAATCAGATAGATTGAAAATAGCTAAACAGAAAAGAAGAATAACAACAATTATGCAATAAAAACGTCAACTTTATTGCTTGGGCGAATATTTTTACACCATTTTCCTTAAAGGTTTTCTCTGCCCTAAGAGCTGTATCTTTCTTCTTCTTTTTCTTTAGAACTCCTTCTAGTATTCTTTCTCTATCGGTTAGAGTTATATTCAAATATTAGTCATTTTAGGTATGAAACTCCCCTAATCTTCTAAAAAAAATAGGGTTCCTAAGGATTAGAAAACCACTTCTAGGACAACTTGGAGAACTAATCTCTTGGTTATCAAACTTAATTAAAGGTTTTTTGGTGGAAAAACGGATCAGACCTCCCCCATTTGAAGGTTTTTGATCCCTCAAAAGCACGAAACTAAAGGTGGAGAAGTTTAGCCTGCAATTGCTCCCTTGAGAATTATGATTCCTCGCCGAGGCTTGGGATTTTAACCCAGCCGCTCCTTGCGCCTTGTACAACATAGCTTTCATTAGAAGCTATATATAATGCGAAATTTTTTTCACCTTTCAGCACGCTCCAAGTATCTTTCTCGTCGAGAGAGATGTAGTATGGTAGTCATCTAATAGGACAACATAACACGTTACCTGATATATGTATTTGGTGAATTTAAAAGTGTATTCATCAGTCACTTGCAACCTTGTATCCTTCTTCCACCATCCTAACGGGTGCGGCTTAGGGCGTGGTGTTGTCTGTAAGTTTAGCTTCTTCACAAGTTCGGATATTAAGTTTCGCTGTGATGCACTATCAAAAAGAAAGAAAAATTTGTGCATACACTCAAATAACTCTTTTTTGGTAGATAATGGTATCACTTGATCTGGACTAGCGACTTCTCCTTGTATGGCAGTTGCGACTCCTTTTGCTTATCGTCATCACAATTTGCTGTCAGGTTGAGGCGATCCATCAATTACCTCATCTTCCTCTTTTTTTCTTTGTTATAGATGTTTGTGGTAGTTTGCTTCCAGTCTTCCCACCATGTTGTTCTCAATTCCAGATGCAATTTCCAGCATCCTTTCTTAGAGTATCGATGAGTATTTCTTTTTGAATAGTTCTCACAATCTCCTTCGATTCTCGATTGCTTTGTTGTGAAGGGTTGATTCTTCATCTTGATATACATAGCTTTCTTGCTAGCATTGTCAATGTCAATTACTAAGAATAGTGCTAACTTTGTGAGTATAGCAAAAGTTAGTCCTTTATATTTCTCAATGGAATCCGAATCTCTAATATTCACATGCAATGCTATAGTGTGCTTGTTAAATGCGGTAGTGTATTCTTGCACACTCTACCTTTCACTCGTCACAAGAACTGCCATCTCTCGCATAATCTTTTTTTGTTACCAATTGGGTAGAACTGATTTTGGATAGTTGTTGTAAACTGCTTCCAAGTAGTCACTGGTGCTTCTTTGACGTATATGCTTCCAACCAAATAAGTGCATATCCATCAAGTTTGAGTCTAGCGAAACTTACCCGTTACTCTTCAGTAAATCTCTTTGTTACCCTTGGATCCAAGCCCTTCTATTCATTGGTGGCTTACTCACCACTTGAACAATTTTGGACCCGGCTTGATAGATGGAATTTTCAATTTTTGGAGTCGACTCGGAACTGTTTGGTTGGAATGCGTAGTTTGTAACTTTTCTAGCATTTTCATTATAATATTCTTCTTGCATTGTTTTCATACCTAGTTTTTTTTGGGGACTATGGTGATTTAATGGGGACTGTGGTCCTCCAAAAATCGTCATGGTTTCCCTCTTTGTACTGTGACGACTTGTGAAAATCGTCACGGTTTTTGCTTTCTACTGTGACGATTTTTGGAGGACCACAGTCCCCATTAAATCATCACAGCCCCCAAAAAAACCAGGTTTTCATATCTTCCTCAATTTTTTCAGTGTCTCCTTGTGTTTTTCATGGTAAAACTTTGTTACCCTTGGATCGAAGCCCTTCTATTCATTAATGCCTTGTGTTTTTCATGGTAAAACTTTGTTACCCTTGGATCGAAGCCCTTCTATTCATTGATGGCTTAGTCACCATTTGTACTCTGATACCACTTGAACAATTTTGGACCCACCGGTTTTATAGATAGAAAATTGTTAAACAATATGAATAATAATACACAATTATGCAATAGAAACGTTAACTTTAGCGAAAGAGTTTTACAATGTTTCTTTCAAGGTTTTTTCTATTGTAGGAGTTGTGTCTTTATTTTTGTTTTTGTGTTGAACTCTTACTAGTTACTACTCCCTCTGTTTCAGTTTAGATGCCATATTAGGTTTTTTTTTTTCATGTTTTCAAAAAACTTGCAATTGTTGTATTTTTTTTTCATTTTTTTTCCAAATATATCTCTTTCTAAGACTAAGAATAAGTCACAATTTAGAGAATGGTGTGTAAACAACTTCCAAAACCCACTCTTAAATATCTATAACCCACTCTTAGCTAAATACTCTTTGATCTCATTTATCTTATTTTACATCTTTACTCCTTTGAGTTAACTTTTCTCTCAACTATACAATAAAAGCCAACTCTACATATTCTCTTCTTTTCTTCTTCTACCGTTGATTGTAAAACTACAGAGCACATGGATCAAATGGCAACTGAAATAAGTGTTAGTCACAGAAAATACTCCAACAACAGATGAAGAACAACAAATTTGTTTTTTTTACTCCACTTACACCTTTTAAGAGAAAATACATAGATCTAAAACCATCACTAAAGAAAGAGGGTTTCATTTCCATGGCTCAAGGACGTCAAGCTGTTATCTCGGAGATGTGGAAGATCATCTTACCAAAAATCCCAACTTGTTATTTAAAATTTTGAAGATCATCTTTGCCCTCGTCGTTCAAAAATGGTCTTACAGCACTTGAATGCGGCCTAACCTTGCCTTCATTGATCCTCCTATGTAATGTTGTTGTTGACATCTCTGTAGCTACTACCATTGATCGAATATTAGTACGACGATTGTTTGGAACTCCTAGTACCCTGTTTATATATATTTCGATACGTTTGCGACCAACCCTTGTGGGTTTGAATTGAAGATATTTCTGTTGTTGCCATTTGGTCCATGTGCTCTGTAGTCTTACAATCAACTGTAGAAGAAAATAATACGTAGAGTTGTTGTTTTTGCTGTAGTTGAGAGAAAAGATAATCCAAAGAGTAAAAATGTAAAAGAAGATAAATGAGATTGGAGTGGGTTTTGGATATTTAAGAGCGGGTTTTGGAAGTTGTATATACATCATTCTCTAAATTATGACTGATTTCTAGAAATGGATATATTAGGAAAATGATGGAAAAATAACAAGTATTTTGAAACATGAAGAAAACCATAATATGACTTTTAAACTGAAAAGGTGGGAGTAGTTTTCTTTCTGGTATTCATTCGTTGTGCGTACAGGTACTCATCTGCACCTTATTTATAGGTTAGAACTGCTTTTTAGTCATCCTTGGAATGGAAACTCCCCCATGTGTGTAATCTACTAAAAATATGACTCATAAGTTTTCCTTCTAGGATTAGGAAACCACTTCTAGAACTTATGAGACGTATTCTCTTATTTCTAAACGTAGGTATAGGGTATTTTGATGGACCTATACCTAAAGTGGATCAAATTGCTAACCGTAGACCCACGATCAATCACCGAACTTGCCCAATCAACATCAGTGTACGCCTCAACTTCCACATAATCACTCTTCGAGAATAGCAATCTTTTTGCTGGTGTAGTAGACTTTAAGTCGCGAAGAATTCAGTACGATGCATCCATATTTGCTCTCGCATGGAGCATGCATAAACTTACTTTCTGAACTAACATAGTATGCCAAATTAGGACGAGTGTGAGACCTCTCACTGACCTTTGATACCTCTCTTTCTCATTCGGTATGCTGTTGAGGTCTTCTCCCAACTTCTGATTTGGCTCAGCAGGTGTGTCAATGGGCATGCAACCCATCATTCTTGTCTCAGTTAGAAGATGCAAAACACATTTCCTTTGGGAGATAAATATCCTTTCTTTTGATCTTGCCACTTTGATTCCTAGGAAATAGCCAAGGCGGCAAGGGCCTTTATTTCAAACTCCTTAGCAAAGTAAATGTCATCACTGGTCATCACAGTGTCATCTGCATAGACTACATGCATGGTGACTATTACGTGAATGTTTGAGAAATAAAGGATGATCTGCCTGATGATATCCACATCTCAACACACTTTGGGTAAACCTACCAATCCATGCTCTTGGGCTCTGTTGTAAGTCATACAAGGATTCAGCTTGCCCACTTTCCCTTTATCAGTAGCATGTCGAGATCCTCGAGGCATGTCCATGTGAACTTCCTTTTCCAAATCACCGTCAAGGAAAGCAGTCTTCACACTGAATTGTTGAGGAGGCCATTCCTTGTTTGCTGCCAAAGATAAACAAGACACGAATGGTGTTCATTTTTGCAACAAGTGCAAAGGTTTCTTGATAGTCGATTCCGTACTTGGGTACTAATCTTGCTTTATGTCTTTCAATAGTTCTATTAGACGTGTACTTCACAGTGAACACCCAGTTATAACCATCTGTCTTCTTCCCTTTTGGTAGCTTGACCATTCCCAAGCAGAGTTCTTTGTAAGAACTTTCATTTCTGCCTCGCAGTTTCCTGTTACTTCGGATCGGAAAAAGCATCTTCAACCCTTGTAGTAATCGTCACATGTCTTAGGGATGTTGAACTTCTAGAATGAGAAGAACTAATATTCTCTGAAGTTTCAGACATAGATCTACTTGTAATTTAACGAATAAAAGACAACTTACAAAGAAGAAACCAACTTACAGATCTAAATCACAGACTGAAGCTAGTGTACATCAAAGCTAAAGGGGATCTAAGATGGAGTTTCTCCTCTCTCTCTTTAGCTCTCTGTTACCATGTGGAAACAGAGAGAGAGAGAGTAAATGAAAGAGTGTAAATCACCCATAGAAGAGACTCCCTTTTATATATGCATGCACGGTTACAACAAACCCACTGTAGGGTTAGGAAACTATCTAGTTGCTGTTCCTTAAACTAACACTAAATGTACGGTACAATCTATCCCTGGAAGTGAATATCTTCTTGCTAGTTAGATTGTCATATCTAAAACTTTGCCCATATAAATATTTTAACTCCATCAATTATGTCATTGAATAGCCTTAATTCAATTTTTCTCCAAAAATGCTGAGCCAGCTCTTTGTCTAGTGTATATAGTGGACTTTGGGTTCTATAATACTTTGTTTTGGTGCAATAATATTGCAATTTGGTTAATAAGTATCTGCTTGTTAGTTATTAAAAATACGCAAATGAAAGTGGTCGTATTTCAGCTCTACTTTGACTTGCTTGCTATGTTACAAGAACTTCAACTTGATGAATTAACTTCCAATTGCAGATAATTTTGACCCATGAGCATGCTGATGCAGTTCTTGGCTTGGACGATATACGTGCAATCCAACCATTCAGTCCTACAAATGATATTGCTCCGACTTCCATTTACCTAAGCCAGTATGCAATGGAGAGGTACTTAAAGTAGTTACTGTGCGTTGTTAACACTTCAGAATCTGTATTTTCTTTGCATTCAAGAAATTTAGTTGCTGAGAATAGTAAAGCCGCCATGCATTATGATGATAATGGCAACTCGCAGTAATGTCAGCTCGTTTTTACCTACTAGTTTCCATTTGTTGTATATACACTTTTGACATTTTATTTGATATGCTGTACCTTATACTTTGAAACAGCATAGAAGTAAAATTTCCCTACTTGGTTCAGAAAAAACTTAAAGAGGGCCAAGAAGTAAGGCGGGTTGCACAGCTCGAATGGAAAATTATTAAAGAGGATTGTGAGGAAACATTTGTCACATCAGGCCTACAGTTTGTTCCTTTACCAGTTACTTATTCCAATTCTCTTCCTATCTCTAATGTTGACATCTTTTCTTAGTCCCAGATCGCTTGTTTTTCGTAACTTAGTAATTAATTTATTTGCATTTAGGTGATGCATGGAGAGGACTATGTGTCCTTGGGCTTTCTTTTTGGTGAAAATTCTAGAGTTGCATATGTCTCTGATGTTTCCCGATTCCTGCCAAGCACAGAACACGGTTGGTTTTCTCGTTTTCTTTATCTAATGCATTTCTTTCAGGTGTACTTTTTTAATTCCCATGGCAATATCTTAGCCTTCATAGACATGTTATGTAGCATAAGTTGAGTTTGGATCAAAAGAAAGCAAGCACGGAAATATGTATGTAAGTTTTCCGTAGTATAGTGAGGAATAAGTGGTGAAAATAAGTACATAAATACATAATTAGTATGTCCATCCTATGAATATGAAGCATTCGACCGTCTAGGTGGTTAAATTTGTAAAAGTATATATCTTTTGAGTTTTCCACTTTTTACTTAAAGAAATTGTTTTTGCAGTTATCTCAAAGTCTGGAGCTGGACAATTGGATTTACTTATTCTGGACACTTTGTACAAGGTAAGAAGGCATAAGTTTCAACAGGGTCTCTGTTTTTTACTCTAGAATAACTAAGCTTCATGCACCTAGGTCGTACGAAGTCTGTCTTCAGTACTCTATCTGCAGCCAGGCCAATTATTATGCTCCTAATTCTTAGGTAAATGAGTACTTGGTGATGTTGTTGCCCATTCGATGAACTTGAGAAACAGAAACCATGCTCTCAAGTTTCAAAACCAGACGAGCCAATATCCATGAGATGAATATAATATTAATGCAGATTCCAAAAAAAGTATTTCCAGATATGAACCTTACGCCCAGCAGAATAAATGTGAGACTTGAACAATATGAATAGTCAGGTAGCGCCTGGCCAGAAATGACCCAGAAACATAGATGACATGTGGCTTACCGACTTTCACAGAATTTGGTTCAGGTAGTGGATGTTTACATCAGAATGCATACCTGAATGTCATTGCGTATTTAGATGGAACCGAGCAACTTATCTTCAACACATGGAAAATTTTCCTTGTGCAATAAAAGTAGATATATGGTTGAGAACTAACCTCAAGTGGCTAAACCTGAATCTTTTTTAGCGCAAGTGTTTTAATGCTGGTGTATATGATGTTTGGCTCACACAGATTTTACGATCTACTTGTGTGACTTTCGGTTTAATTTAACCTCCACTGCTATTAGTTCATTGGTAAGTAATGCATTTTAGGGAAATATTACTAAATTTATCCTTGATCGAATAAAATAATGGAATAATTGGCTAGAAAAGCAAGCTGGACTACATAGAACTTGTTCTTCATTGAACTATAACTATCCTAAATCTTGGTAAGGGTAACTACGTCCTGCATCTTTAAATAGGCTAGGATCGTAGATTTCCTCCATGCAACGAAAAATTTCATGCATGTACTGTACACCGAGTATCTTTTGTCTTTTTGCTAGTTGGACTTGTTTTCTTCAGTCTTTAAAATTTTCCTCGACTCTTTTTGTTCTTTGTAGACTGGATCACATAATACACACTTTTGCTTCCCTCAGGTTAGTATTTTAAATCCTAGCTTTCAGTGAATTACTTTGTTTGGCACTTGCTGTTTTCCTAAGTTGTTGTGTTTTTCTTCTCTCAGACACTAGAAGCTATAAAGAGGATATGCCCAAAACAAGCTCTGTTAGTTGGAATGACCCATGAGTTTGATCACCACAAGGACAATGATTTCCTTGCTGAATGGTCTAAAAGGTACAATGATGCAATTTTCTTAATCCCACTAGTTGACGTGAAACAATTACAAGTGTATTGCTCTCAGTTTGCTTGATTGACGTAATTTTAATTGGACTTTCATGAGAATCCTAGATCATAAGCTGGTCTGCCTCATCACTATCAACCACTGCAGTACCCTTAACATCTGAGTCCACCTACTTCTTGCCTAGGGCTTTTTCCAGATATCTTAGGCTACACGATAAGGTGGACTTACGATTAGGCGCTCCTATTTGCTTATTTTGCTAAACTTCTCCATAAGCATCTCAGCAGGGGATAACCAAGAGAATTGGTAGTATTTTGTCAATTCATGCAAGTGATTTATTCCGTCGATTGATTGTGTTTAGGGAAGGAATTCCAGTCCAACTTGCTCGTGATGGTCTCAGAGTACCTATCCAGCTGTAATGCGGTAAGTCAAATGGTTCTCAAGTATCAGATATATACCCCGTCTTGGAGTTATTACTTTTCCTGGCAGTCTCTTTGGATTCAGAGAAACAACAATTGGACCTGCTAGATTAGTATTTTGACAAATTATAACGATGTCTAATGCAGAAAAAAAACGTGCTTAAGAAATTCGATACTAACTTTCGTTTATACTCCAAGACTATCATTCGATACTAACTTTCGTAAATATATTATGTTTGTGGACAGATGTGGAAATTTTAATTGAGTCTTCGAAGGCAGTATTCATTCAATCCGGAGCAGAGGAGTTATGCTATTTACCAATACTATCATTGTTGTATTTGTATTATTTGAACATTAAATACCACACAAAATCTGTTAAAAGCCGCCAGGGAGGGGTTCATGACACCAGTATGAGAAGAGACAGTTTCAATCTTGAGTTGTCTAAATTCAGAAGAACTTATTTGTTTTCGTTCAATTGTCCAATGAACATCTTGAGGGGTTAATTATCCTCGTGTTGTATATTCTGTTTTACGAACAAGTTTAGCTGTGCCCTGATTAATCTCATTTTGAACCCTTCTGAGTTGGTCTCCGACATGAACTATTTTACTTTTTCTTTTTTGTTCATTTTGTATGGCCATTACTCATTCTTCTATGAGTTCTGAAACTCTGAAGTCTTGCCTCTTCTTGAAATAAATCAGTGTACTTGGACATTTGGATAATTAACCTTGAAGTCCGTCCAGTCAAGCTGATTGAATATAACTACAGTGCCTGAAACAGCTTCCGGTTTACGTTGTAGTTTTTCAGAACAGGCTAGAATTTGTTCTACAACTTTAGGTGCGGATTTAGGTCATGAGGCACAAATTTTGGTTTGATGGACAGATGCTTCTTCACCCCAATTAGGTCACAAATTTTTATCTGAATGATAAAAGCTGGTACCAAGATTAGCTGGGGACTGTACGTCACCCCCAAGATTAGCAGGGGATTGTACGTCACCCACCGATTTTTGGTACCGTATTTATCATTCTTGCAGTATTTGCTCTTGCAGATTTTTGGCACAGCATTTATCATTCTTGCAGTATTTTTTTTTTTTTTGATACAAATTCTTGCAGTATTTGCTCTTACAGATTTTTGGTACAGTTTTAATGCATGATAGGAAAATTTATTTAAGGAAAAAGATATAAGTGAGGTGGGTGGGGTATGACCTAAATGGCCACAACAAAAAGGAAAACACGACTTCATGGTCCTTACTAGGACTCCACACTTCATGTGCGTTGGGAGTTGGGACCGACAGAATAATTGAGAGGATTTATCAAAAAAAAAAGTGAATTCCAAAGATTTGAAAAAGAAGTTTTAATTGATTGGAGGAAGAAAACGACACATAGATTTGGATTTATCCTTATTATCCTTATTATTAAAGTTAGATCACATTTCATGCAGAAAATAGAAAGCAGGGAAAATAGATTGCCATATATCTGGTGAGCACCTAACATTACATTCCCATACAGCAGTGCAGAGTTCAGATCAAGTAAGAGCCTTACAAGTGACATCTAATAAGTGCTTCACCCTTCTTCCTTTCACATGCAGCATCAACTATCAACTAAATGTGCAATAACTTCCAACCCAAAACCTAATCTGAAGGACCTAACTGGGTCCCAAAAGTTTTATTGGCAACAGCTCATGAGGAAAAGACTGGATGGATGCAGACTGGATGGATGCCTTTTACAGTGGAACTAAATTACTGTCTTACTTGACCTTCATTATCCATGTCTGTAAAAATCATATATCAAGAAGCTTCAAGTATAAGCTAGTTTAACAGTTACTGTTCGACAAAAAATAAAATTTACTACAGCTGGAGAAACCCAGAAACTCAAGAAGATAAGCCAGAGAAGTTGCAAAAACACAGAAATCAGGTCGTTGATGATGGAATAGACTTATAGACCTAATGGTTCTCTGCTAAGTCGCCAAGAAGGCAACTGAGAGCTTGTATCCTCCAGAACATTGTCGGAATATATGAAAGATAATATATATAGAACTACGAATTAAATAGGATAAATAGGATACACGGTACGAACATAGTCCTAGGAAAATGCCATTTGTATACAGATGTTAACAGTGGTTTTCGGATATCA
>JAJJMA010213388.1:0-11104 GCA_023529015.1 Papaver nudicaule | reverse complement strand
TGAATTCTCATTACCCATACAAACTAATCTTAAAACTCCAACTACTAATACTAAATGTCTTCATCTACTTCCATTTAGAACCAGCTCAAATTCATCCCCACAAATACCAAATCTTCTTACAAGAAAGGCAGCAATAAACAAGAAGCTTCAAAATCCAGTACTACTTACCAAAGTACCTTCCAAAGCCACCTCAAGTGATGAAAATGGGTTATCAAGGTTTGCCATAGTGGGTGCAGTGACTCTGGGGTTGGCAATACTAGTTGTTGGAATGGATGATCAAAAGGCTTTGGCTTTGGGTCCAGAGGGACCTCTAATGGAGGAATTTTGGGATAATATGAGAAGGTATAGTTTGTATATTGTAACAGTGAGTACTGGTGTTATTTACACCATATTTCAACCAATACTGGAGCTATTGAAAAACCCTGTCACTGCAATTCTTATCATAACTATCTTAGGTGGTAGTTTTTTCATTATATCTCAAGTTCTTTCAGCCATGGTTGGTGTTTCTGAATTTGTATATGATTATGGGTATTAACTATACAACAGGCCTTGATATCTGTTTTTGTTCAACAGTTTTCTATAATGTTACTTATGAAATAATGCAAGATGTTTGGTTGTTCGTGCAAATACATTTTCTTTGTTTTGCAATGTTTCCCTTTATATTTGCTTTCACTCTTTCAATTGTAGATTTTGATATGACTAAGTTTGGAAGCACAAAAAACGTTCTGGAAATACATAGAGAATCATTGAGAGAACAAAGTTACCGGCATGTAACAAAACCGATCACTTAAATGAATTAAAACCATGACAGGTGAAATAGAGCTGAGCGGAGGCAATTTTGGGGCGCAGACCTTTCTTTGGGGCTTCAAAGGGTGACAAAATAGGGTCATCAAAAATCAAAACCAAAAACCCCTTATAAAACGTGACAGTTTTACCCTTTAGATTTAGTTTAGTATTAGTGTTTGATTATGATCAGATTAGTGGTAATCATGATTATCATAATCTATATAGTTAAGTTTATAAAAATTTAGAGAGAGAAATTTATTTGTTTTAGAGTTGATTTAGAGAAAGAAGGAGAGAAAGAAGGAGAGAAAAAAAAAAAAAAACTTTGTTCTTCAAAAATCTCTAAGTTTTGAATCACTCAACCAAAATGAGTGATTCAAACACCGATTTAGAGCTACCTGAGACTCCAATAGATTACAACAACAAAATATACTGTCCGAACGAAGGTGAGGACTCTACATTGCATTATTTGTTGAGTGGAAAAGTGTGGTTAACTCAAGAAACCCAAGAATCACTACAAGATCTCCAAAGAGACAAGTATCAACAAGATTATGAGGATGAACTAGCTTCTAACACCCAGGTATATCTTTGCTTGTAATATTTTTGCATGTAATCATCTTTAGTACGTGGATCTGTGTGATTTTTGTGAGTTGCCAGGCTCAGTTTACGCCTTGGTTTGACCTTGAAACTGAGGCGTAAACCAAATTTACGCCTCAAGATTCTTCCCAATTGAGGCGTAAAAACTGAAATTTGGGGAAACTGAGCCGTACAACATTTTTACGCCTAGGACGACAACCTGCCATTGAGGCGTAAACTGCATGGAAATATTGAATGCACGGTTTACGCCCTAGTAAGTGAGGCGTAAAACTATTATTTACGCCTTGGTTTTTCTATTTACGCCTCAATATTTCTTGACACATTCTTTATATACGTCTTGCTTATTGAACCGTAAAAAAATGTTTTTCATCAAATACTTTCAAGTGTTATTTACGCCTCAAGTGGAGCATGGAAAACCAAGGCGTAAATGTACCCTTGCAAAAAATTTATGAAAATCCTAGGCTTACGCCTTGAGGTATAAGGCGTAAATTTACCCTGACAAATTTTTTAAAAAATCCCCAGGTTTACGCCTTGGTTAGTAAGGCGTATCCAAGTTTACGCCAAGTTTTACCAAGGCGTAATAGTAGTTACGGTTACTTTATTGAGGCGTAAATTATGTATGATTTCTAATCTTTGTTCGTTTGGTTTATAGGTGGTTCCTTACATTGAATCTATTGCTACCCCTGAGGAGTCTGATGAAGAAGAGCCTCCCATTGTGCCTATGGAGGATCAACCACGTCCTAATCAAGTGTTGCACGAAGACACTACATATCATTGGCAACCATATGTTTGTACCATGGTGGGTTTTTGCGAGTTCACCAAAGTTGTGTATTCATTGATCATTTTTCCCCATTTGTGTGTCCTCACTTGTTGTGTTCCCCTCTATGTAGACATGGGGAGATAAAGATGCCGCAAAGGAATGGGCGCAAGAACATGGGGAAAAGATCTTGTGTAGTGTTGTTCAAAACAACCAAGTTCGACCTTATTGTTTCCAAATGGTTTGCGAGTGTAGTCGAACGTACAAGAGTCATTGGAAGAAGGGTACCTCTTACAAGAGAAAGCATCCCAAGAGGCCTACGCCAATAAGCCGCACCATAAAGACCGATTATCCCTTCAAGCTTCAATTTTGGCAAGATCACGAGAAGAGGTTTTTCTTGAAGAGTGTCATATGCGGTAGGCACAACCACGAACCGCCAGAGACTTTGCTTAGCCATGCTCGAGCCTCAAAGTTAAAACCGTAGGAATCGGAGGCTGTCGAACGTTTGTGGAGACAAGGAATGAAGCCTTTGGAAATCCTAAGGTACCTAAAGGAGGCAAACAAGAAGAACAACTCCGGATTGAGAACCATTTACAATGCCCAAGCAAGGTTTAAAGAGATGGACGCTTGCAATAGGGATGTCATGCAACAAGTGATGGTCTTGGCGGAGGAGAAGAAATACACTATTTTCTTTGACCTCAAGGAGAAGACACCGGATGGGAAGCAAAAAGTTAAACATCTATTATTGGCTAATCCGGACTTCATCAAGTTGGCACGTTGCAATCCTCAAATCCTTTTGATTGATTGCACCTACAAAACGAATAAATACAAGCTTCCACTATTGAACGTCGTAGGCCAAACTTCTACTAAATCACCATTTACGGTGGCTTTTTGTTTCTTGGAAAATGAGCTTGAAGAAAGTTATGTGTGGGCACTCAAACAAGTTAAGCTTTTTTACCCCGAAGATCGTTATCCAATGGTTATCCTCACCGACAAAGAACAAGCTCTAATCAATGCTATTGGGGTGGTATTTCCTAAAGCTCACCACCTTCTTTGCACCTACCACGCTTGGAATAGTGTGCAAGTGAAATGCAAAAAGATAATTTGGCCACCGAAAAGGGGAGAAAGAAGGAGGATCGAGAAACTACCACTACATCAACAAAAACGTGAGTTTGAACAAATGGAGATTGACTTCATTAAGAATAAGAAAATTTGGGAGGCATTTGGGGGCGATTGGGATATATTGGTGTGGTCACCAACGGAGGAAGAATATGAAATCCAAAAGGCTAAGTTGTTGGCGCATTGGGGCCGTTACCCGGATGTCGTGAAGTACTTGAAAGAGGAGTGGTTGGATGATGCCATCAAAGTTAAGTTTGTATATTGTTTCACAAACCAATACCTACATCTTGGGAACGAAGCAACGAGTACCGTGGAGTCTTCTCATCACCGCTTCAAAAGTTGTCTCCACCGCCCTGATTGTAATTTTGTTACGGTTTTCAAATCTATGGACATTATGTTCAAAGATGATCTTCGTAGAATCAAAACTTTATTTGAAGAAAGCCGGAATAGGAGAATAACCCCATACTTGAAGAACCCATGGGGGAAATGGTTTAGTCGACTTTGGTTCAAGGTGTCGAAATGGGCAATCGAAAGGATATTCAAAGAATTGGAGGCTTATGTGCAAGGGAACTATACGGATGTGTGCGTTTGTGGAATGTGGAAATCAATGGGACTACCATGCCGGCATATGTTCTCTAAATACGTTGATGGTGTGATCCCACTCGAGGACATTCACCCTTTTTGGAAACAACTCTCTTTTCACGAACCCGCCGAAGACGGAGGCGTACCAGCCGAGTTTAACAACACCTACCAATATGAGGCAATCGTCAACTTTTACAATAGAATGAACGATGGTCAAAAGAGCTTCTGGTTGGAAAAAGTCCTACAATTTGTGGAACCTCAAAATAACTTGGATATCGAGGAACCGGATAAGGGACCGGGGAAAGGAAGAAAAAAAACTACGGTGCCAAGGTGGCAAGAGCGGATGAATGTCAAGGAAAGAAATAAGGAGTCGAAGAGAAGAGACCCAATTGGAGTTGAGTGGGTGAATAAAGAATACGAGGACGATGAGGACGATGAGGAGTTACAAGCCGTGCTACGAGAGTCGATGAAACGTCCCAAGACTTGTAACATGGGTGAAGGTTCCACTAGTCGTGCTTCAAATGTCAAAGGAAAAGAGCCAATGTATCCGACTCAAGATAGTTCCAAGGGAAAGTCTCCGGTGATTCAAGGTGAAGAAATGAGCTCAAAGATTGTTAAGAAGAAGACAATTAGGTACAAGAGAGGAGGACATATGGTAAACCCCACAATCGACCGGGAAGGTAAATTTGTTCGCCCTCACCACACTATTTATGAAGATTGGTATAAATATCTACCCACTTGCATTCATAAATACATAGTGTCAATGGATGATGTCGAAGGAGACGGTAATTGCGGTTACCATGTGGTCACGAACCAACTAGGGCCATTTTCGGGTGCAACCATGGAGGGGAGAAACATGACCCAAGTCAATTATATTAGACAAGGGTTGTTAAACCAACTAAGGAGTCATGCACAACATTACAAGAACATGTTATTGGTGCCGGAAGGTTCGTCACCACACCAAGAGTACATCAAGTTTCAAGCTCGTTTGCAAGGTGGAATTCCCATAAGCAATAGTGAGTTTTGGATGAGATTTCCGGTGTGTGGACACCTAATTGCGGATGCTTATAGGTGTGTGGTTCACTACTTCGACAATAAGACTTCTTGGACGTTCACGCCGGAATTTACAAATTACCATGAGACACTAGCAAGGAAGAGAAGAGTAATCATCGCGTTTGTTCAAGATTGTCACTTTATTGGTCTAAAGTTGTCCGATGAATGTCCTTTACCACCGTTGGCCCCAACCATTATGAACAAGGCGAAAGGTAAAGAATGGACACAAATTTACGAAGTCAACATGCACAATTGGCCTGCGACCTTTATGGATTCGGGGTTTGTCAACTTGGGGGATGATTCGGCATATGTCAACTTGGGCGATGATTGAGAATGCTTTTGGTGGTAATGCTTTTTTGGTAATGCTTTTGTGGTAATACAAGTTCAAGAAGTCAAACTATGGTTTTTTAAAGTATTTTGAATATCTTTTTGTGTACCTAAACAATGCTTTTTGTAATATTTGGTATAATTTGAAGGCTCTTGTTTACTTACGTTTGTTTTTGTAAATCTAACTTGGATTTTTTTCCAGATTATTTCAGTTTTTAAACCTTGGTTACTGAGGCGTAAAACTAACTTTGTGGTTTTTCAGATTTTTTCGGTTTTTTCTGAGGCGTAAATCATGAGTCTGAAAATTCAGAGTTACAGGAGATTACTTACGCCGTGCATATCCAAGGCGTAAAACTAACTTGGATTTTTTCCAGATTATTTCGGTTTTTACGCCTTGGTTTCTGAGGCGTAAATTGTTTTACGGTTTGGATTCTGGAGCGTAAAAACGTTTACGCCTGTATTTTTGGATACAAACCAAGGCGTAAAAACCTGTAAGCAATGCACAAAACAAGATAGTACATACAAAACAAACACAAATTCATTGCTTAAACAAACGACCAGTATCCATTGTTCAAACCACAAAACAAACACAGAAAAGATGAGTTCAAACCACAAAACAAACAAACCACATAACCATTTTCCATTGTTCATTTTGCTCGTTTGCCTATTTTGTTCGATGAAGATGATGATGCACCACGACTTTTACCACGACCTCGACCTCGGCCTTGAGCTTCATCAAAACCCTCATCTTCTTCCGCTGAAGATGGTGAAGCTTGTCTTCCTGGAGGCCCCCTCTTGTTTCTCGTTTTCCTCAACTCGTCAAAAACCCCTTGATGTTTGGGATCAAAGGCAATGTTTAACTGGTTCTGTATCACACGTTGTTCTTCAACACTTAGCTTCTTACCACTTTGGATACATGGGGTAAGTCTAGAAGCTACCAATAAAACATTTTCCTTCTACACAATATAAACAAATTGACACACAATGTTAGACAACAATCAAGACGAGAAAATTTAAATCATGAGAAATCTATAAACATTTTACTTACGGCTTGTTTAAGCTTTTTCTTCAAGCTAGCAATCATTGGAGCCTCACTTGATGTGCTTGCAGTATTACGAGTGAGTCTTTCCTGTTCCTTTTGAATCGCCTCTGAGGCTCTAGGATCAATATTGATCAGCATGGGATGTCCAAACTTGTTAAACCACTCCAAGTATCCTTCCTCGACATCAACTATATTGGCTTCAAAGCTCTCAATGTTCAAAGCAAGTTGGTAGTCGTCGGTTTCCCGTGCAGCCCAATGGTCAACTGATGGCTCGGGATCATAAACCAATTTGCACTTGGAAGAATCAAGTTTGGAGCCTCGTTTCTGCAACACGAACTTTTCTTCCCGAACTATTGGTTGTTCATAACAAAGTTGGCGCATCACTCGTTGAGGATTGTACATATGGAACCCTGATGGATGAAACAAAGGTCCGGTGTAACTACTCTCTTGTGAAAATTCACGCACATCCTCCAAACCCCCCTCTTCATCAGGTCTCAAGCGAACATATGGGTCAAAAACCACATCATTGAGAGGGAATGCATCCAACTGTTGTCTCTTCTCAGCTATCAAGGCTTCTTTTGAATGTAGACCACTTTCTTTGAACGGGAATCTCTTACCCGTATGAGTGCCTTCTGGTTTGTTAACCCAATCACTATCCTCCTTGGGTGCCAAAGAGGGGAAATGGTCATAGAACCACGACTGCAAAGTAACGAAATACCCATATTTCAATGACATATATGCAAAACTAACGCACGTTTTATTACACAATATATAGTCTTACCTGTAGAAGACGAACGTCACCCTCGATTTTGGTGGTTTTAGCCCTGGAAGCTTTAGCAAGTGAGGCATTCAAGAAGGCAATAACGGCAGTGCCCCACGCATAACCATCAACCGTATCAATGTCATCAACATATTTTAAGTAGCATGCATTGACCCTATTACCCGTACTATCGGGGAACAAGACGGTGCCCAAGGTGTGCAACATCCAAGCTTTCGCAACTCTAGTGGCTTCCACATCACTTAGCTCTTTGCCCTTCTGCTTGGTATTACCAAACATTAACCACAAACGATTGCTAAGAATTTTCTTACTCTTGGCTGGTGGTTTACCCCTCACGAAAACCCCGGGTTCCCCACCACCACCATATATCCACTCTTCGTCACATTGATTCTGAGACCACCCAAACACTTTCATAGCTAATCGGTTGAGCTCCCCCCATTTCATCTTCTTATCATCACCAAGAAACACATGATTTCCATGAGTTTCAAGATTCTTGATTTGCTTTGCATCATCTGGAATCAGAGCCATTTCGCCGAATCCAAAGTGTAAAGTGCCAGTCTCTGGCCAATATCGTTCTCTAAGTGCACTCACTGTAACACCATCATACTTGTCCTGGGTATGTATTGAAGCATTGTACAACTGTAAGGCTTTTGCTTTTACAATGCGTTGAACCTTGTCACATTCCAACTCCAAATCCCACACCGCAGGCCTTGAGTGTTTCAACACAAGCGCAAGCCTTTTGTGGTCCTACAAAAAAAAAAGAAATTAATGTACTTTGTCGGAAGGATAAAATAATGTACAAACAACATAAAGTAATTATAAGATAATTACCCGCGCAGAAGCCACTTTTGCAGCATAGGACCATGGGTAACCAAATAGCACATTGTTCCCATCACGTGCTTCTCCCCATTGCTTCATTCCCTTAGGAGGTGCGGGCAACCAGAACGTTTGATCATCAGGTGGAGGAATGTGCTTGCCTTTGGTTGTGGATCTTTTGTCCAAGGCTTTCTAGCCTTCCTCTCAATTCTTGGTTCTGGAGGAGGTAGACCAAGAGGTTGAGTGGGTTGTTCTTGAGAAAGGGGTGTAACCACCTCAACAACTGTTTCTTCTTCATCATCTTCTTCAGCTGATTCTTCTTCTTCTGATTCGCCATTCTCCTCTTCAGATTGGTTGGGTTCTTGTTGAATCTCATTCTCTTGGATTGGAATTGAATCTTCTTCAACAGTCTCATTTGGTTCAGATTGGTTGGGTTCTTGTTGAATCTGATTCTCTTGGATTGGAATTGATTCTTCTTCAACAATCTCATTTGTTCCATCATTTTGAGGTAATGTTGATTGTTTCTGAGTCCTTTTTGTACCTCTCCTGGTAAAAGTTAGATACTTGTCACTATCATTTCGAGGTGGGGGACTGACAACAGCGGAAAGATCATTTCCTCTCTTCTTTTTCTGTTTATCTTGTTCCCTAAACACATGCACAAACAACACAAATAAACAACCAACCAATGAGCAAAACCTATGACAGACAGCAGGAATTTTACGCCTTAACTTTACATTTTACGCCTTGGATGAAAAATTTACGCCCCAGAAAACCAAGGCGTAAAATATGGTTTCCAAAATAAAAAGTTACAGAAGAAATTTACGCCGTGGTTATGGGATTGAAACCAAGGCGTAAATTTAACTTTAAAAAAAAAAATTAGGAACTCAAAATTTACGCACTGATATATTAAGGCGTAAAACTTCCTTGGGAAAAAAATTGAAATCCAAAAGATTTTACGCTTCAATTTAGAGTTTTACGCCTTGTATCAAAATTTACGGTTTGCTTTGTGTTTTTACGGTGCAAATATTTGTGAGCACGGCCCACTTTTTTTACGCCTTGGTTTCGAAGGCGTAAAAAATCTAGGGCAAAACTAGGTCAATTTTACGCCTAGGATGATAATGCTTCTCAAGGCGTAAAACCGTTTTACGCCTAAGTTTCATTTGAAAACTGCACCGTAAAAACATTCTGACCTCAACGAAACTACCCTAAATCGATGATTAGAACCTAAAAAAACAATGAAAACATCATTCAAAACATGGGTTTGTTCAGAATTAATACCTGATACGCATGTTGGGGTCTGTAGACTGATTGGAGGGCAAATCAGTGGACGGATTGACTTCTTCTGGGTCAATTGTAGTTTCTCCCGCTGTGCGCTGTTGATGATTTAAGTAGGCTCTTGCTATTCCAGGATCATTTGTAGTGTCTCTCAAGGTCTGTTTTGTTCTCGCCATGTTTGAATTTTATTCGAGACGATGAATTTTTTCGTATCGGCGATGAATCGAGACGAGGAACGAATGGGGAAAATGAAGAAGGAGAGGGACGAGTACAAGAGAAGGAGAAGAGAATGAGGGACGAGGAACTGATAGGTTTTTAGTTTTAGATTTAGTTTTTGTTTTTGATTTTGTTTTAGTTTTAGGATTAGGGTTATAAAATTTGGGTTATTAGTTAAGATTTAGGGGTGGATTAATCTGTAAGGGTATCTTAGACTTTTCATACCTTTTTGGACATCCCTTATAACTATCCTTTGGATGGTTTTATTGTTTTGAAGCCCCAAAGTAAGGTCTGCATCCCCAAAATCAGCACATTTATTTGGTGAAAATGGGCTTTGGAGCCAGCCCAGCAGCGTAAGCAATTGTCCACCCTTGCCTTTAGCTTCCTCCGCCCTTATACATGTAATGAAAACATACTGAGGGGGCTTCTGATGCTGGATATTAGCAATCTGGCAGGTATTAAGGGATATTTCTCTGCTCTATGATATTAATTGGGGTTGATCTCAATGTTGTTTAGAGCAAGGGCTATGGAATGAGAACCCTCATTCAAATCCAATGAAACACGTGACTTTAGCATATTTGGTGTGGCTATGGAGTGAGGGGACACCCCATTTTGCCCAAACTCATTCATGTAGTAATTCAGTTGAATGAGTGAGTGAAAGTAAAGACGGAGAGGGCAAACATCAGTCGCTCAAGAAGAAATAGGGGTCAGACGTCAAATGATCACCCTCTTGAGGGTAAAAACAAAGAAAAAAAAAATTAAAAAAATGAAAAAAGAGTGGAAGAGGCCGAAGATCAACCACTTAAGTGATTTGTTCTCCCTCAAACGTCAAATGATCTCCCTCTTCATCCAATTTGAAGAAAAAAAAAACTATTTCAAGCTGATCTCCCTCTTAGTCCCTTCTGCCCTTTTTACCATAGCCCAACAACCACTCATTTAATCAGTCTTTCACTCGTTTTGAAAGTGAATGAGGGTTTTAACCCTCATTCCATAGCCCTTGCTCTTAGAAATTTGGATGAGAATAACTTTCCTGGTGGCAGTATTAAATTTTGTTGATAGATTTTGCCTCATTGATTTATGTAAGGCTGGTGGGAGATTCAGCGGGAAAAATGCTCAACAACCTTCGCGTCTTGTCAGATTGGATAGATTTCTTGGCAATTCTGAATGTGAAGCCAATTGTCTTGCTCTTGCTCAATTAAGAACGAGAAGACAAGATCCCATCTCTGACTATGCTCCTATCTTTCTTTGCTACAACTTAGGCGAAAAAGTAAATCTTCTTTTCATTTTGACGATTTTATTCCTCGTCATTCTGACTTTTTAGCAAATGTAAGAGTCTGCTGAGATATTTGACTAGCTTTAGATTTGCTAAGATGCACGATTTAAAGTCTTTTTTAAAACTGCTGGAGAAAATAAGTTTAATAAATTAGTCTTTCTGTGAATTAACTTTAGGAACTAAGGGTCTCTAACGATACTTATTCGTTTTCATATGAGCGAAGGAAAGAGGAACCTTTAGTCCCGGATTGGATAACACTAAAGATGGATGCCATATAACTAAAAACCTAAAGTTGTGTTTGATACTAGAGAAAAGAAATAATTCCGTGGAAATAATTCTATGGAAACAATTCCAACGAGAAGGAAGGAAGACTTTCCATGGAATTCCATGGTATTAAGTTAAAAATAGACTTTGGACACACAGTTTCGTGGAATCATATTTGTAAACAAACAACGGAAAACTTTTAATTTCCACGGAAAAAGGGCC
>JAJJMA010213379.1:0-14258 GCA_023529015.1 Papaver nudicaule | reverse complement strand
GGTGGCTCATGGTTCGTGGTGCCATGCTATGTGGCACTATGACTTTGGCATCTGGCCAAGGTCGACTTTGTTGCAGCTGGTGCGTGTTGGCTATGCCTTGGTTATGGTGTGCGTGTTTACACTACAACATACTTGAATTCATGGCGTGTTTATCCACGGTATGTTAGACCATCCTGAGTTTGAGATGAGGTCTGTTTAAGCATGTTTAGGCTGTTGTATGCCTCTCAGGGAGTTCTGGACAGGCCTAGAACTTCGATATTCCTGAGGTTTTCACTAAGACTCGAATGCTGAGTCGTATAAAGAGGAAATCCATGAGGATGCGTCTCTGTTAACTCTTCACCATGTACCATATAGTGACCTGGTTTTGATGCCGAGGAATTCGAGGCGATGTCGACATGAAGCAGATTAATGGTTTAATGTGTTGGTGAGATTATCAACACTTCACTATGATATCATCCTCTCCACCGGGGGTTATAAGAGAGAACTCATAGAGAGTTTATTCAGCTCAGTTCGGGTTGCATTCTGAGCTATAGAGATGTGCCTGAATAGGCCATTGCCTCTAGGTTAGGCTTGTTTAGAGAGTGTTTCTTTACAATCTTGTCCCTCTCTCATTTTTCACCATCTACAGCTACCTCTGGTTCCTTCCTTCATCGATGCTCCTCATATACAGCTGGATTTCTTCCACAGCCTCAATTATCCACCCGGTGATCGACACGTCTCCTGTGGAGGCTATCTTTGTTATCTTACTCCTTTAATGTTCTCGATGCGCTCGTTCTTATCCTCTGATGACTCATCGCCGCTTGAGTAACCGCTGGGTGATCGACACGTCTCCCTATCCCTACGTCGTAGTATAGGTTTGGGAGGCAACAACTTCAACACGCGTCCTTCATGCTTAGACCTATCTAGTGTAGGCTCATCATATCCTTCGGTTCCCGTCGTACCTCGTAACGAGGTAAAGTGCGTTGGAAATGGTTTTGGTAGTTCGTCTTCATCTTTATATCGTACCTTCAAGTCGTGAGAGAGTGACACATGGCCAACGATATTTTGGTATTAACAATTTGCCCCTTTTCTTTCGGTTATTACCAAGGGTAATTTCGAAAGAAAACCCTCTACTTTCTGCCGCCACTTTCTCATGTCTTTAAGATGTGGTCCCACCCTTAGATCGTGTGAGAGATTTCATCTTGATTCTTGCGTCAATTACTAATTATTCCTCAAGGCTATAAGTACCGGGGGGAGAATCTGGGTTTTAACTTCTTCTTCCTTATTTCTTCTCTCTGTTTTCTCTGATTTAAGAGGTCTTTTCTTCTTCTCTGTTGGTTAAGGATTTTCTCTTTGGGCCTGGTTCTTTTCCTCTGGTGGGTGCTGTTGATCGGTTCTTGTCTTCTCTTCCCTTGGTGGAGTTACTGATTCCTCTCTTCGGGTAACTCTTTTCTATCTTTACTGCTTCTTTTTCCTTTCATGGCTTCTTTATCTTATGCTACCGACAATCTGCTTGGTTCGAATTTTTCCACGGTGATGATTGTTGATGCTTGGTGCTGATTTACTTTGTTCCTTGTGTATGATGATTTATTCTCATCTTCTTCATTCGTTCTTATCATTTGTGTATCCTTGTGTTGTCTTCTCAGATCTATGACGAGAAAAAAGTTGAAAAGTTCGAAGTCAAATCTGGTACTTCGTCGCCGGCTGCTTCCGTTGAGGTGGCTGATACCACTACTCCTCATTATGAGATATCACGGATCGTACCTTCGGATGCAGATAGTTATCGTGATGTTCCTCTCGAGGAGATTAGAAGCACTTATTCTCTCTAGGGTTCACGATAGAACACTATGGAGTCACGGATGTTTTGACTGAGCACATGATTGCCAACTTTTCTTTTGACGAGAATAATCTTCTTACCACGGTAGGCCAACTTGCTGCTGGATTAGTTCTTCCTTTGTTCAACCCTGAGATCCCTTCTTCTTTGATGTACTGTCGCGTCGCCAAAATCTCCCGAAGAGTTTTATCCGAGGAATCTTCCAGTATAACGGAAATTTCCTTAGAATCCTTCATGAGTGCTGGCTTCGTAGCAAGGGTAAGTCACGGATAAGTTGCTATAACCCTTGTGCCCCTCCTGTTAATGATGATCCTTCGCTCTATACTCCTGCTAATTTTAATGCCAAGTGGGGTGATGCCATTCAATCTTCAAATATACTGCCATGGTGTGTGGGTCCTCGTCGCCTTAGGAGTTCGGGAATCCCTTCGTTGCTGCCTGACAGTGATGATGTGAATCGTACTACAATTCCTGGTCGTGACGACGATGTCTTCCCGGTAGAACAAAGGATTCGTCTTGACCATGACCGCAGATGGATGCGTACTCCGCTGAAGCTCGTGGGTCCTTGGCTTGCTGGTTTCAAGATTGATGCTTCGGGGAACAGAGCTCCGAGGTCTGTGTCCGAACTTCATTACTTGGATTTTTAACAAGGAGTCTTCTACCGTAGCTCAGAAGAGGAAATCTAGAGCTAACAAAGGTGATGTGTCTTCTTCGGGGAAAGAGGATGATTCTGCTTTGTTGCCAAAGGTATCGCTTTGATTGTCTTTTGTGTTTGTGATTTGTAAATGTTTCCCCCCCGAAGCCATAACTTTGGACAATTGTGTGTGTTATTGTAGCCCAAAAGACGCTCCTTGAAAAATCTTGGTGAAGATGAAGAACAGAGTACTGGTGGTACCCCTCCCAACGAAGGGTTGGAAGGTGATTTTGTTGATGGTGATGATGATGATGAGAGTGCATCGTCCATGCATTCGTATGACGGGGGTATGGGTGCTGACGTGAGTTCTCGGAAGCGGAAAAATGATGGTAGTGTCGGGGGTAATTGTGATGCTATTTTTGGTACTGGTTCGGGTAATGTCGATCAGCCTATTGACCTGACCTCTGAGAATGAAAAGAAGAAAGGTAAAGTGGAAGGAAGCGTGAGCAATCCTCTGCAGCATACTCCGTTGGCTATTTTGCCTGCTTCTTCTCTAGGAACGGCGGGGGTACTCCATTTGCTACTTTGTCTGCTTCGTCTCCTAGAGCGGTGGGTACTCCATTTGCTACTTTGTCTGCTTCGTCTCCTGGAGCGGTGGGTACTCCGTTTGCTACTTTGTCTGCTTCGTCACCAGGAGTGGTGGGTACTCCGTTATTTGGGCTTCCTCGTATGTCTTGGGCTGATTCTACTCCTCGGGGCCCAGTTGGTGTTTCTCCGTTGTTGAGAGTTGGTGCCTCATCCGCTATTCATGTTACTCCTTTCAGTGGTGCTTTGGGTATTTCCTCACTGTTCAAGGTAGTTTCTCCTGCCCCAGCTGCTGCTTCCTCTGCTGCCCCGGCGATTGCTTCTTCGTCTGGTAAGTCTCCGCTGTTAATAGAGTCAGACGAGGTATTGTTTGCACGCTGTTCGATACCTCCGTCGCATGTTTCTTCTGCAAATGCTATGTTGATGAGTTCTATGGAAAGGTCGTAGTTGGAGAAGACCTTGGAGTCCCAGATGGCAAATATGCTGAGCTGTTTTCTTGACCCTTCTCATCCTCTTGCTGTTGGTCCCATCCCTTCATTGGAGAAGGCCCTGGAAATAGAATCAACTGTCCGACTCTGTTTTTGAGTTGAACTTGTACTCGGTGGGTTTCAATTCTTGACTATTCCGCCATGCACCTCATTTATCCCTTAGACTGTTACTTATTCTTTTTGCTTTTCATCTACAGTTGTCTCTATTCGTTCGATGTGCTACTCGTTGTTAAGATTTTTTCCAGCCAAATGTGCGCAGCTTGAGGCTTATACTACGCGGATTATTTCTGACCGTGATAACATTGTTAAGAGTCTGAACGAGCCGAGGCTTTCTCCGCATAGTGCTACCTCATCTACGAAGGTGACAAAACTGGAAAAGGAACTGGAAGATCTGAAGAAGAGTTTGAATGTCGCCCAAGCAGACAAGGAAAGGGCTCAGAAAGATTGAACTTCGTCTGATGCTTCATTAGCTGAAGAGATGCGAAGATCCACATGTAACTTAGATCTTTTCTTTCTTATGTTTGTATTTCTTCGTCTTGTTGGTATGTGTGTTCTTGTATGGGAATAGAACATTCATCCTCTTCTCGTTTCTCTCATCTTCTTTGAAGACCTTCGTGCCGATCGTAATAGATTTCGCCAAGAACATTGGGATCTTGAAATAAAGAAGGATAGATATTTAACTTTAAACCGTGGTCCTGAACTTGAACTAAAGACTTCTCGTACTTTCACTAATGAGATAGTGAGAGAGATGGATGATCTTCGGGATTCTGTGGGGTTAAAAGATAAACTTGTTGCGGAGTTGAGGAAAGAGATTAGCACACTGGACCAGCGTGCCGCTCTTCAACAAAGACGATATGACGATGCCCTAAAAGGTTTTGAGGAAACGGAAAAACAATGGGCAATGGACAAGGCAGAGAGGAACAAATTGTATGATAGGGTGAAAGAACTGGAACAGAAAGCTACCGGAGCTGGCTCTTCGTCTTCCCAACCTACCCTTGCTTCGGTTTCAGCTGCTATGGATTTTTCTGAGCGAATTCATAGACTTGATTCAGCTAAATTACTTTGAGAGCTGACAACGAGGCACTGCAATCTTCGCTCAATGCCATGGAAAAGAACTATGATCAATTGCCTGAGGAATTTTCCCGGGCCGACTCCCAACGTATAGAGGCATAGCATAATCTTGAAATATCTCAAAGCCATGCCCAAGGTAGCTTAGGGCATGCACTTTTAATTGTCTTTTTATCCTCATTTCTTCTCCTCGGCTGGGTTTTCCTGATATCTTATCATCTTTGCTTGCAGGGTTGGAAAAACAGATTCATAAACTGCAAACCCAAGTTGATAATCTTTCTGGGAGAGCTAAAATAGCTGAAGGCCAGGTTGCTGAGAGAGATGGCACCATTGCTTCCTTTGGCCCTCGCGAACAATCCCTAATGGAAGAGTTAGGACAACTTCGTGAACAACTTCAGACTCTTCAGGAGAGTGTAAATGAGCAAGCAACTGCTCGTGCCGAGGATCGGGTTTGTCAATATGCCCAAGAATCTACTGAGTTTATCAATAACACATTTGCAGCTGCGGAGGTTTATTTCAATGGCATGCACCCTGGTCTCAATCTACGACTTCCTCGTGCTAATGTTCCTGATGTTTGATCTTTTCTTTTCTTTATCTGGCTTGACATGATTGGTCTTATGTAGTTGTTTTCTTTTATGTTTAGTAAGTACTGTGGATGTTTGAACTTTTTTGCTGGTGGGTCGGAGATGGCTCCGTTCCCTTTTATGAACTTTGTTGTTTGGTGTGGGTGACGAGGATGGCCTCGCTCACCAAGACACCATTCCTCCTTATATACTCTGTTGTTGCCATACCTTAGTGCGTCTGAACGTCCTCCACAACTTAAGGCTACTGTTTTAACCCTGAGATAAGTTCGATTATCTCGGGGTAAGTTCGTTTACCCCAAAGTTGATAGGATTTTACTCCCCTCAGGTAAGTTCGTTTACCCATGTTTTCTTGGATTGGCCCTACCTTTCGACACCCTTGGCCAGAGGGAATCTAGGATAACAGTCCGGGAAATCGGCTCTCCCGTTGTTTACGACGTGTGAGTATCTCTATCAATCGGATTCTTACGTTTCGCCTCATACATATTAATGAGGATCCTAGAGATGACCTGTGTACGGCAGGTATGCTCCTTGTCTGTGGCAATATCTGCAAATTACTGCAATTGCCCCTAAAATGTCTATATTCGAAGTCCGCGCATCTGAAATTTGCTGTTGCCTTTGTTGTACGTGATGTCGTCCTTTGTCGTGGCTTTGATCTTCTTCTGGTCCTTGTTGTACTCCCTTTCGTTTCCTGCATTAAAACAAAGTTTCTCTCCATAACTGCATTTCTCCATACACCGTGGGGAATTTTATGTTCCTTCGGCATTCCGATATTTGTCCGCCAATTTCGTGGATCCACCCTTCCCCCAATATTGCATGGTAAGGGGTGGTGAATCGATAAAGAAAAACCTTGTTTGGGCTTTTACGGGCCCAATCTCCACCTGTAACATTATTTCTCCTTTAGTCGCCATTGTCACTCAGTAAGCATCATGGATGTATATCATGGTTGGGCTCATACATTCATCTTTGAGCCCCATTCGCAAGAGTTGCTCATAAAATAAGATATTGTGTGTATATCCTTCGTCGATGAGCACCTTTGTGGTACTCCGTTCATTGATCGCCATTATGACAACTAAGGGCTCCGTAGTAGTATGATCTTCTTCGTGACTCACACCCCGTGGCGGGGATAAGTCCAATACTTCGTTTGCCACTTCATAACAATCTTCGCCCATGTTTTGGGCAGAATGTATTTGTGGATCAGTCACATACTCGCCAAATTCTCCTCGCCTTATGTATCCTTCAATGGTACTTCGTAGATGCTGACAATGGTCGTGGAAGGCCTTGTCCTCCTTTTGCTTTCCCCTTGTGGAGGGGTAGACAAAGTCGCTTCTACCCCTTTCTTTTCGTAGTATTTCCGACGGATTTAGCATGAGTTTCGTGTACGGCGCTCCTGCTACATTTTTCTTTCCACCTGTGGGTTCTTCGCTCCTTGGCCTCTTAGGCTTCTTCGTCTTCGCTCCTGGTTGGTATATGTCCGTAGTTCGCCCGTTTTTCATCTTCGTGCTGATTTTGCAGCCGTTGATTGGTACACTTTCGTCTTCCTCCTTTTGGGCGTAGCTTCTTTTTTGAGGCACGATCAGTTCTCCTTCGTTGGTGCCCCCAAGGATTTTTACTTCCAGGGTGAACACCGAAGATGTGCTCATGTCAAATTTTAAGCAATGCAAGTTGCTTCGGCATTTCTTCTCCGTCTGGGTCGCAATATTAGAACTTTCTTCGTGCCTTCTTTGGGTTGTTACCTTTTTCCTACTTCTGCCTTCCTTCACCTGTCCATTTCCTCTGCTTCCGGGATGGATTCTATCACTTTTTGGCTCCTCCGGGTCTTCTGGTGGTGCACTTATCTCAAAGGTCGCTGTTTCGTACCTCAGGCATGTAGCTTCCGCATGATTCATTGGTTCGTTCTCGGCCTTTCTTCTTTTTGCAGCGCAGAGGTTCTTCCCGTGAATCCTCGTTCCCTCTGTCGATATTGTCTTTGCGCTCCTTGATTTTTGGGCTTGTCCTTCGTTTCTCGCAATCCCTGCTATGTCCATGAAATCTATAGTGCCTTGGTGGGAGGAATCTCCTCGTACCCCCGTACGTGCTAGATATAGTTAGTTGATTTCCCCAGGAAGTGAGAAATGGGTCCCTCCTAAGATTTTACGACAAAATCTATCGGAAATGTTTAAAAGTAAATTACTTGTTTTAGAAAACAGAATTATACACCGTAGGCAATTCGGCTTATTTTCCTTTTGATTTGTTACCTTTCGGGTCAAGAAGTTTTCTCTCCTCATGGTCACTTTTATTCACTGAGGAATGGTATGACTTCCTCGGTGTATAGGTCTGGTTTTTCAAAAACGTCTATCTTATCGAAAAACAAAGATTCTTTGGTGATTTTCGGAATGGTTTTGGTAGTTCGTCTTCATCTTTATATCGTACCTTCAAGTCGTGAGAGAGTGACACATGGCCAGCGATATTTTGGTATTAATAGGGAAATGGACATTTTATACACAACCTTAGCGGTTATAGAAACGAAATCATGTTTTCCACTTCTCCACCTTCGGACGACTTCCACTTCCTCTGTCTAGAGATCGGCTTGAGTTCAACATTATAAATAGAGGCCACCTTTATTTTTCAAAAGGCAGAACGCCAAAAAATCAGATTCCCAGTATTCAATATATTCTAGCCTTAAAGAGTTTTCAGTTACAATTTCGGCTGGGACCTTGAACTTTTACACCCTGAAACACGCATTTTTCCAAAGAATCAACCTGATCTCATTTCTTTCACTGTTTCCCTCCCTAAATCAACTCTTATCCTTCCTATGACCGAAACAAGACTTGGAAGGCCATTGACTTGGTTTAGGCTCGTCTTGTTCGATTTTGATTTCTCGAACGAAAAGTACTCTTTTGCAGTACAATATTTTTCACGTAAAAACACAAAGTTATTAAAAATTGTTCTTTTACCAAATCAAGGCTTTTCCTTTTATATTAATTTACGTATATGATATTAAATCAACAAACTCCTTGTTTTGTCCCAGATCCAAATCAATTCTACGGATACAAATGTGTTAATCAAGAAACTAAGCAATAATAGCAAATCCAAATAAAAAACTTGATTCCAATAGATATAATCTAACAGTTGGGCGCACGAAACAAGGTTCGCTTACAAATCCAGGTTGATAGAGATGTAGTCCAGATTCTTACAACACAACCTTGAGTGGTTCTTATATCAGAACCCTTGAATAAACAAGGTTGGTCTATGTAGATCTGGAATAGTCAGAATTTTATCAATATGATAAAAAAAACTCTTAATCTTCTTGGTCATGTTGGAAGCCTTCCAAACTCAACTTATTATCTACGAGATATAAACTCGAGGTACTACAAAGTTGGCTTTCTAACAAAATGAAATGTGAGAGGGACAAAGCTTGAAGGAGGGATATGGCCTCTTGTTTATAGTGTTTTGACCAAGGCATATTATGTCAAATAAATATTCTGAAAACATTAAATGTGAACTTAATGTGCATTTAATTCGACATTTAATTCCTTGGACTCAAAAATGCGAAAATGAAGAAATGACGACATTTCTTATATAATGCGATTTATTTATTTGAGACCTAATTGGAATATTATGTAGAAACAATTCCAATTAGCATTCGGTTCCTTGGAAAAACCGAAATGCTATAATGACATGAAAATGTCATTGCTCAAATACTTCTTACAAAGTAAACATGATGACAACACAAGTTTGAAATATTGTCGTTAACTTGTTATAGATTCCTTGAAGATAATAATGGAATCATTTAGGTGGAAGGATAGACCATATTCGGTTTTACCAAGCAATACGACATTGCTGCAATGTCAAATATACTTTGCCTTGTGTGTCAGAAATGAACTTGACATGAATGCTCATGTTCATGACCAATTTGAACCAAGATCATACTTATACGGATAATCGTTGAAGCACAAAGTATGATTTATTGAGTAGTTTTTCACAATTCATTTATAAATTCAGAAATGAATTATGAATCAAGAGACTAATTCCATACATGGGAGATCGATTTCTCTTTTGAGAAATCGATCTCCATGCTTTGGAGATATATCTCTTGGATGGGGAAATCGATTCCACCCATAGGAGATCGATTGCACCTATGGGATTCCTAACTTGGCTAATCTATCTCTCATAAGGAGAAATCGATTCCAAGGTAAGGAGATCGACTACAATTTTATGTTAATCAATTCCCAACTTTAGAAACCTATCTCTCAAAAAGAGAAACCGATTTCTAACATAAGAAATCGATGTATACCATATGGTAATCGATTCCTAGCTAAGGAGATTGATACCAAGCTTGTGGTAATCGATTCTTAACATATAGAAATATATCTCTCAAAAGAGAAACCGATTCCTAGCCAAGAAAATTGATACCAAGCAAATGGCAATCAATTCCTAACCATGGTGATTTATTTCACATCAATTTCTAGTCCAAAATATATCAAGAACTAGAAATCGCTTTCTATGCTTCGTGACATATAAAATCACAAGCATCTCTGAATGCACAATAAAATCAGACTGAAAATCCTTATCACTATAAAGTGCAAGCATTCAGGAAAATGAAGATAAACTCCATAAGCCATTCACCATTAGTGAACAAGTTATTTATAAACAACGTTCACCTTTACCAAGTATCCATGAAATACATAGTTCTTAACAGCTTGTATAAGGTTCATTGAACACGAAGTATAGAGAAGAAAACTTCATGTGTTAGGTCATGAAACTCCAAAAGAGATGAGTTCATAGACGCAGTCGAAATTACTAATTAACTTTCAAGCATTAGATTAGTTAATCTTCCAGCATAGAGCAGAAGACCACATGGAATCGTGTTGTCTAGAGGACTAACCTTTTTTGTCGAAGGATAATGTGTGTTTACTCTTCAATCGCCTTCAGGTCTTCAGTTAATCTTCTAGATAAACCTTTCATCTTTAAATTATAACCTAATGAAATCTGATAACTAGTGAGCATGTTCAAGTAAATGAGTAATGAACAAAAATTATGACAACCAAGCTTGACATACCAACGCTTGGTGGGGTTGACCGTGCGTGCTGTAACAAATATGTTAAAGAAAAATTATGTGATTTTTGTTTTAATTGTGATAGAAGGAATGTTTTTATATATTCGTAAGAAACCGTTTTGGTAGAGATTCTACCGGGAGATATTATTAAATTCAGTGGATATTATCAATATAGCCAGCGATTATATGATTTTTGCCACGGAAATTGTCAGTTTCGCTCGATATTATTAATGGTAATATTTCTCATTTTCTGCGAAGCTTCTTTTGTTGGAGTCAACATTGGAACTCCACTTTCGGATATTCCAAATCCGGCTCGGGTCGTTGAGCTGCTCAAGGCTCAAAACCTCAAGCATGTGCGCCTGTATCATCCAGACAAAGGATTAGTTTTTTTCCTGGCAAATACAATTGTACGCGCAAAGTGACAATATCCGTCCCCAACAACCAGTTGCTGGGTGTTAGCGAATCACGCAGTGTGGAAAAAATTGGATATGTAAAAATTTACTCCCTCATTACCCAGCAACCAACATTACAGCAATAGCTGGTGGTTCAGAAGTTCTGACTAAGTTCTGTGTGTTGTTATATATATATATATATATGTCCATGCATGCTTTTTGAACTGCAATAAATGCCTTTTTGTATGCTATTAGGTAATACTGATGATAGGATTCCAAATGTTTTCCAGCTCAGTCATCTTGTCTTTTATGTCAGCTGTGTCAGCTACCTTACTGCACTTGCCATTCAACCACTAAAACGCCTTATAGAGTGCACGCTCCAGTTTCTTTGAATCATCCTCTGCTAGTTTTGGTCCTATTTTATAGATTGTGTTTCTCATGTTGTATAAATAATTCCTAAAGGAAATCCTTGAGTCCCCTTTCTTCATGTATTCTTCATCTTCTAATTTATATTTCTCAGCCTCTTGAATTAACCTCTCAATCTCATCCTCTGACAACCTCCCTTTTATATTCGTAATTGTGATCATACTCTTTTCCCTATTTTGTTCTCTTTCGCAGAAATATTCAGTATACCGTTCACATCCATATAAAAGTATACTGTCAACTTAGGGACACCACGACGCGCTTGTTGAAATCCTTCTAATCTGAAACTACCCAACAAGTTATTGTCACTGGCTCTTGTTCTCTCACCTTCATACACCCGAAAGGGCACATTAATATCTCCATTCGGTTAGTAGTGAGATCATTTGCTTTCTTGTTAGGTATGGGGCTGTTCTTTGGTATTACTACACACATATCACCCACAGTTACCTCAACACCAAGAGCGAGAGAGGTGACATCCAACACCAACAAATCCTTCAATTTATTGTCAAACTCACCATTCAAAATCGAAGCTTGCACTGCCGCACCATATGCCACAGCTTCACCAGGATCAATGCTCTTGCAGACTTCCTTCCCATTAAACAATTCTGCAATAGAGATTGAACCTTCGGAATTCTAATGTGAAAAATGGGGATACCGAGATACACCACCAACTTTTAGTTTTCGTGAACCTAGTTGATTACAGTTGTTTGAACGATCTCACAAATCAATATTCAAACAACAACCTGAGTATAGTTCTGAGAACCGAACCCTAACAAGAACGTGGTTCTTGTAGATCTCAATAGAGATGGATTCACTCAAAGGTTATGAATCAAGAAACTTACAATTACTTCAATTATATAAATCAGAGACAATATAATGCAGAAGGGAAAAGTAATCAAGAAACCAGAATTTTGTTAACGAGACCTAGCAGAAAAACCCCGGGACCTCGTCCAGATGTGACCACCCTCAGTATTAACCGAATACAGACACTAGCCTACTCTCAGACTTCGGATTGTAATGTATCGAGACTTAATTCGCCCTACAAACAACTCAGCTATCAACGTGCTCCTACGTCTCTTGGCTCCCGCAGAAACCTACGTACTTGATTCCCCTAGCTGACGTCCTTTACAGGCCTAGGAGTTGCTCCACTTCCCTTCGTGAAGACTAGCGCTACCGTGCCTCTAGCAGGATGCCTACAAATATCCAAGTAATTAAACAGGAATACGATTGTGATTTCCTTTAGACTTAAAGTCAAGGTTAATGGAAATCGGATATGTTGAATAAGGCTTATTGATCTAGCCTAAACAACTTTACCTCCTAACGCTTGACGAACTTAGTATGAAACCTAGTTCGTGAATTTGCGTTTTGGGAACTTCTAGGGTTTACGATACAATATCTACCTTACGAAGTTTCTATCAAATCTTGGTCGTGATAAGATTGAAAATATTCAATCGACCCAAGATACAAGATGGATTACTTCCGACTTGTGCTTCACGATCCTCAAGTGAAGTCTTTCAATAGCCGTAGTCCAAAAGGACTTTGAGATGACGACCAACCTTTATGCAAGGATACACGGATGTGTAGAGGATTGAGATTGTATCTTGCAGAAGGTCATCTATTTATAGTGATCACCAAGGGAGGCTTTGCTTAAAGTTTAAGAAACCTTGAGTAGGGCTCAAGCAAGTTCTGGAACTTAGAAGATCCATAGCTTAATTACCTATTCTCAATCTTCTGTTAACTTTGGACTAGGCCAATAATTAAAGAAGACTCAACCTTGTTCGAAGGTTTGCGACTTCTGGTCCAAATCATGGTTGGACATCGCTTTGCGACTTCTGGTCCAAATACTTGTTTGAACATCGCTTGGATTAAGTAGTTGAATTCCATGGTCCAAGTAATGACGAGTCCGAGAACTAATCATGCCTAGACCGAAAACTTCAATGATATGAAAGTTGAAAGTTTTCTCATGGCTTATATGTACGTGTTCATGAGCGCGTTCATAGAGCAATCAATAGACTTCAGGAGAATTCAGGAGAATCCGTGAAGTTGTATGTACGCGTTCATGAACGCGTTTATACAGACTTTGATCGTTCTTTGAAATGCCATACAATCACATATACGCGTTCATGTACACGTTCACAGTTGTGGTCTATTTCAAGAGACATTCAACATACTCTACCTATACATATTATTCACGAATGTGACAAATGCAAAGGCGGAAATCCTAGAATACCTTCGGATCATATAAACAACATCATAGACTATTGGTATGATAGAAATGGTAAATACGATACGGAAAGGAAAAACCTTTCTAACCTTTAGCGAGGACATTATGCTTTGTCAAGTAGTAAGCTCTGGTCTCCGTCTTCATCATTCTTCGTCTCGATTACCTAAAACTATCCTAGTCCGAGGTTGTAGAGTAAACTTATCAAGGATTGTGTTTTTGTCTCATAAACTTGACAACTGACTTGAGATAGAAATATCGGTGGGTTCAACCGAGCAATGGTCTAACATAGTGGACCCACCAACAAGCACAATTTCGTGGACGCTGCTCTTGTCCATCTCAGAATCCATCAAACACTTCTCAACAGTTTTCATGCATTTCCTGAACAAATCCATGTTCAAGTCTTCAAAGTATTTACGAGTAATGGACTTATGGAAATCAACATCTTCATACAAAGAATCAATCTCCATGGTTGCATGGGTAGTAGATGATAGGGTCCTCTTTGACCTCTCACATGAAGTCCTCAACCTCCTCAGAGCACTTGGGCTTTCACTAATGTCCTTGTTGTGCTTTATCTTGAACTCTTGAATAAAGTGATCAACCATCCTGCTATTAAAATCCTCTCATCCGAGATGGGTATCTCCAGCTGTAGCCTTGACTTCAAATATACCCTTGTCAATGGTGAGTATCGATACATCAAAAGTACCACTACCAAGATCAAAGATGAGAACAGTTTTTGCACCTACACTGGTTGCCTTCTTATCAAGACCATAAGCTATCGCTGCCGCTGTTGGTTTGATACAGGTGTATCCTTCTTGGTTTAGGAGCTTAGTTAATCTCAAGTTAATTGAGGGAAGAACTCTATTTAGGAAAGGAATTCCAAATAGAGAAGGATTCTTTTAAGGAAGGAATCCTAGACAGGGTAGTATTCCTAAATAAGGAAATACTCCTAGACAAGGAAATATTCCTAGATAAGGAAATATATTCCTTAGAGGTTTGGGAAACCAAACCACTATAA
>JAJJMA010213374.1:0-11502 GCA_023529015.1 Papaver nudicaule | reverse complement strand
AATGAATTGGTGGGTTTTGAGTTCGAAGAGAAGACCGAGGTTGCCAGGCCTCGCAGGAAGTTTGTTTTTAAGAAATCGTCCAAAGTAAGTTTACCGCACCAAGGCAAGGTATCATCGAAACCTTCGAAGAAGAAGATGAAAGCGGATGCTTCTGTCGAACTGTCTTCGGCGAAGGCTACTGATGTGCCTCTTGTTGATAAAGCTATCGAGGAGGTTTCCGCCATCAAACCGAATGTTGTTGAGCCGAATGTGCCTGCATCTGCCTCGGTGATGATTGCTTCTTCTGCTGCGACCATTGCCTTAGCCATGGTTGCCTCTATTGTTGCAGCTCCTACCTCAGCTGAACCTTCTGTCTTATCTTCGAAGAAGATTGTTCTTGTGGTTGATCTCCTTCTTCCTCGAAGGGATGGCTCGTATGTCAGTATGGATTCTTCGAAGGAGTTAGTTATCAGTTATCCTCGCAGTTCAAAATTTCCACCAGCTCCTAGTTTTGCTAGCAAACACTCTCAACCATACACTGCGAAGAGATTTAAGGAGGTTCTTTTTGAGAACCATAATCCGAGTGACTTTTCCAAAGAAGTCTCCTCTCGCTTTGATGCTCATGCCTCTGATCCCCTGGGATGTCCTTTGGATCCTGAATTTTGCAAGAAGTTTGGCGCTGTTCTTGGAGGTGACCGTCTCAGAATGCCGTATGATCTTCGTCATCCGCCTTTTTCGTATGAGGAGAACCTCGCTATGCTTCAAATGGTGTGTTTGCTTTTCTCTTTAAGTGTAAATAGTCATATTTTTTGAGTTTCTGGCTGAGTATTTGGTGCCTCTTCGTATTCTTCACAGGGTGACTACCATGAGTCCGGTCTTCTAGCCTATGCCTTTGATCAATATGGCGAGGCTGAGTATCATGAGAGGAAGTTTTTCCAAATGCAACATGAGCTTTTCGAAGAAAAGACTCGCAGTGCTCGCGAGAAGAAGAATTTGATAGGTATGTATTTTATTATCCTTTGTTTGCATTTTACGTTGTAACTTTATGCTGAGAAAAGTTTATTGTTGTCCAAAAAACCGAGTTAGAAGAAGGGAAGAAGAAGCTCCACGTGGCTAAGTTAGCTTTAAGCAACTCTCGAGAGAGTCGCAAGCTTTCGCATAGTGCTTTTGTCGATTGAGGTCATCGAGGTGAAATTGATAAGCTTATAAAAGAGAGGAAAATAGCCAGGGATGACCGAGATTACTATAAGAGGAAGAGGCGTGAAGATGAAGACCTTCTTTCCGAGGAGAAAAGGAAAAAAGTTAAGGCCGAACGCCTTCTTGAAGAGGAGAAAAATAAGAGTGGGATTATTTCCCGGGAGAATCACGTTTTTCAGCTGGATGTAGAGCACCTATATTGAGAGCGAGATGCTGCTCTTAGGGAGAAGTCAGTCACCGCATCTGGCAGAGTGGTGATAGAGAATTTGGAGCGAGATATTAGGAATTTGAAGGTTCAGACGTCTGCGCTGAAGAACATCAATAATGATCTGACTGCAGAGAACACTGCTTTGAAGAAGGGTTGTAATGATATAAGTATGGAGCTTGCCAAGGTGAAAACTTCGAAAGATCATCTTTCCTGAATGATCGATGAATATCGGATAGAACTTGCTAAGTTTGGGGCGGCTTCTTCTGAGGATATTAGGAAAAGGGCTACCCAACCTCGCTTTACCAACCAACATGAGGTTGTTGAGTACATGGTTGTTAAAGAAAGTAGGGTGCTAACCCTGATTAAGTTGTTGTGATGTTGTTTACTGCGTTTTTCAGTTATCTCAACTTTTTCTTGTTTCAACTATTTGACAGGCATCGAAGTTAACCTGCAGAAGAAAGTTGCAGATGCTGAGTCCGCGAGGGACGAAGCTGTCAATCAGTTGGTGCTTGAAGCCGACCAAAAGTTGGAGTTTGAAAGGAGAGCAAAACAATTGTCAAAGGAGTTGTCTGAGGAACAACGACGTCGAACTGCCGATGTGAACAGGCTTTCCCGAGAGCTGGAGCTCGAACGTAAGCGTCGCTCAGAGGATGTGCAGAGGAGTGTGGAGGAAATGACTGCCGAACGAGATTTTCGCCTCAAGTGCCAGCAGGACCTTAGGAATATGGTTACTGGCTTTGCCCTCGTTCACCATCAGTTAAGGCATGGGCAGGCTGTCGAAGAACTGCTTACTTTGACTACCTCCCTAGCTACTAGCATGGCCTGTCGAAGGCATGTTCGGTCGCTCTTTAGAGCCATCGGTATTGAGCCTCCTACCTATGGGGTTGTTGGTGCAAGGGATACTGACGCGATACTTCCAGGCGACGAATACTTGCTACCTCAAGAGGTGTTTGTAAGGTTAGCTATGGATGAAGCGCGAAAGAGAGGGCTGCTTGGGAAAATTCCTGAAGACAAAGGTCCTGATGATGATGAAGGCGATATCGATGGTGATTCTAATGATGGCCACTCAGGTGACTCCGAAGGTCATCCCAAGGGAGACTCCGGGGGTGATTCTAAGGATGATTCCAACGGTGATTCGAAGGGTGATCCGAAAGACGATCCAGAGGATGGTTCGAAAGATGATCCAAAAGACGATCCAGAGGATGGTTCGAAGTATGATCCGAAGAACAATCCCAAGGATGATCCGAAGGATAATGCTTCAGTTGAGACTGGCGACCCTGCTGATGATGTCGCATAGGATCTCGGTGACGCCCAAGTGCCGAGCACTGGTGGTGGTATGGGTGTTAACTTCGATAAAGGGAACAATTATTTTTTTCAAGAATCTTCGGCCGCGTATAGTGAAGAGAGCGAAAGTGAGTCTGAGCCCATTAGGGAAATCACTCCTTCAAAACAAGATCACTCTGGCTTTCGAACTTATGAAGAGGATCTGGAGGCTGAAAAAAGGCTTTGGGATGACATGAAAGTTTTTGGAGATTCCTCCCCTTGTCACGTTGTGTTATCTAATGAAGTTTCTTCCGTGTTGTAGCAACGAGGCTTTTGCTTTTCCTTTTTGTTTTCTGATGCAAGAATTTTTGTACTTGGCATCTCCCATTTTTTGAGCTTGTAAGCTGTATTGACTATGTTTATGAAGAAGCCTTTTGTACTTGATTGGGGTTTTATTTTCCTTTTTAATTTGCATATATGTGCTGAGAACTTCGTGATTAAGCACGAAGTTGTTGTTGCAATATTCTAGACTCCTAAGGGTACTCGAGGTGCAACTCCAGGGCTTACTTCGATGTGGGAGATAGTAAACCAAGCTAGTGGGGGCGTATGGATCACCCTTCCCAAAGGCTTTTAGTTACGTGCCTGTTTTAAAGCAAACATAGGCTATCGAGGTCATATGTACCCGTTTTGCCTCAGGGTACTGGGTTGTTATCGAGGATACCGGGTATCCTCCGAGAGAACATGGTGGTGTTCTGATAATCCCTTTGTCCCAAATTTAGTGAGGAGCTTATGGTGGGCAGCTGCTATGATTGCTCCTCGATAAAAAAGTGACACAATGGGGGAGTGCCGGTCTCTGCTGGAGCTTAGACATGGTACTATTCTCCTATCACGCCTAGAGTTCGACCCCTCTGCTTCTCGATAGCCCCTCCTCGAGGCTATGTTTTATTTTTTGGAGGAGGTCCCTCGGCTGCATGATTCGCCTACTATTCCCGTGAATACAAGCGAATCAGCTGCCTCGGGGTTCCATCCACCTTTAGAGGTATATGTTAATCCCATTTATCGTCCCCTCGATGCCTCAGAAAAGAGAGGTCCTCATGGTCGTGTGGTAGTGGGTTCAAATGCTTCGTTAGCTTAAGTAGCTTAGAAGCAAAGTACCCACCGCTAACGGGGTGTCTTGTGGGTAGAGGACTGTGTCATATAGCTCGTAGGGCCCTTATGGCTGATATGATCATCAGCTCTGTGCCTGCTATTCGAGGTCTTTTTATGTTTTATGGTGTATGGGCCTTTGGAGTTAAGGCCTTTTAATTTTATTTGCATCAAGGCACTAGGGGAGATGGCGTCATGGCCTGTTTGCTTTATATGGTGTGAGAGCCTTTGGAGGTTTGCCTATTCGGGTAGGACTTTCGCCTAACCAAGTAGGATCTGGAGTTTGGATCGAGGTATAGTGCTTCGATAAGTACAATATGTATTTTTCTTAACAACATGCCGAACTGCTTCTTTTATTTGCTCATTCAAAAAACTGACATATCTTATGCGTTGCTTACATACGTGGTTCTAATTGAGGTGTTTCAGATTCTTCCCCTCAACTGGGGTGCTTAGCTTTTGTCCTTCGAGATTGACTAGGCTGTATGTGTTGTTCCCGAGCGTTTTTTCGATGACGTAGGGCCCAGCCCAAAATTGCTCCTCCGAAGTTTCTTTCCTGGTGTCAGTCGAACAAGCCTTGCTGTCAGATTTGCTTGGTGTTGGTGCCTTGTTGCTTGATACGAGGAACTGTTCTCTGTGCTCAGTATGATGACCTTTTCCTTTGCTGATAGGTCGAGTGCCTTGCTTGTGGATGACTGGGCTTCTCATGGTGGTGTCGGCCATTCCAGCCTCAACGTCAGCTATGAACTTTTCGATGCAGGACTCTGTTATCTTTTGGTGTTTGGCCTCGCTTGGAGAATCCTTCCTTGAGTGTTCCCTTGCCTGGACATCGATTTCGTTGCATAGCCGAGCTTCGGTAGGGTCACCGAGGATTTATGCGATTCCGAGCGGCGTTGGGAATCGGATTCTTCTGTGCAGGGTAGAGGGCACTCCTAGGATGTTGTGAAGCCAAGTTCTTCCCACAATTGCATTGTAGGGCGAGTCTATGTCAACTACACAGAATGATGTGGGATGTTTCAGCTTTCCAACATGAATTAGTAATGACAACTCTCCCATGGGCATCGAGGGTTTTCCGTTGAATCCATAGACATTGTACGAAGAGGGCACCAAGGTTCTTTCCTTTCCAAACATCTTATCGTAGGTCCGTCCAAAGAGTATGTCTACAGAACTTCATGGGTCCACGAGTATTCTAGGCATCGCCGTCTTCTCGATGTGGAGTGTGATGACTAAGGGATCATTGTGTAATCTTTCCTCGTCAGGAATATCTGCTGCCGAAAAGAAAACTGGGCGCCTCTGCCATTCTTCCAGCTGCCCTCTCATTGCTACACTTAGTATTTCATTTCCCTCAAAGTCTCTTTTGTGAATTCTATCGGTGGGGATGCCTTCGAGATTTCGTCCACAGATATCTACGTGAACTATGGAGTTGCAATCCTCAAATCTTGGGACGCTTCGGTCAATGGTTATTACGTACGCTTCGTGCTTCTTCTCCTCTGGTTGCGGCTGATTTGGAGGTGGCTTTGGTAGTTCCAGGAAGTGCTTAAATTTTCCTTTTGAAATAAAAAAGTAGATTTGTTCTTGCGCGGTGACGCAGTCCTCTGTTGTGTGCCCATAGAATTGGTGGAATTGACAGTAATCCCTAATGTTTCGAGTGTGCTTTGGCTGGTTTCTTATGCTCCTCGGGTATCTCATCTCACCTGCCAACTCGAACTGCTCGATGCTTCGGAGAGCGTCCTCGATGGTTACACACAGCTTTGGCAACTTTCTATCTTGAAATGCAGGGAAACCTAGTCTTTGTACACCGAACTTTCTGCCTCCCTCATGTCCTGTTTGAGCACCGCTGTTTTCAAATTCCCTTCGTGAGTCATTGCCTCTACTGTCATTGTATTTCCTATTGTCATGATATCTTCGGTCACCAAATTTTCCCTCGCTTCCATATCTCCCTGCATCGTCCTGCCTTTCTCGCTTTGAAAAGTCCCCTGTCTGGTGGTTCGTGGCTTGATCTCGCTCTTCGAGTGACAAGTTGTTTATGGAGTGCACCTGTTTTAATATGGCTTGTCTCCCTTGGGTCGATTGCTCCCTGATTTCGTCCAGTGTGATTCTCTCTTTTTGGTACTTTCATAGGTCTTGTAGTGTCTCCACGTTCTTAGAGAAGAGTCTGTCATACAATGGATGGTTCTTATCAAGTGCATTGAGATATGCCCCCACCTGTCTGTCAAGCTTTTAATGGATTCTTCATGTCTGATTCTAATGCTGAACAGTTTCTCTACTCCTGGCTTTGATGAATTGTTGTATAAGAAATGAAGTATGAATACTTTGGATAGCTCTTCGAAAGACGAGATCGAACTGGCTATTAGGTTGTCATACCAAGCCAAGGCTTCCCCTTTCAAGCTGAAAGGAAAATACTTGCAAAGCACCTCGTCTTTATCAGCATAAGCCAGGAAAACTCGCAGATACATTTTGATGTGCAGAGTTGGGTCTCCCGTCCCATCAAAGATTGAAGCAAAGATTGGCATGATACATTTTACAGGGATGGCTTTAGCGAGGAGCTCGGGGCTGAGTGGCGAACGGTTGACGTCGTTTATTGCTTGAGTAAGCTTCATTTTGTCAGTCGGTTGCATTCGATTGTCGAAGAGCTTTGCTCGAAGCGCTTTGATTTGGTCCATCATCACTTGTTGTAAAGCTAGCCTTTATATAGGCATACAATAACCGACTAAAGGTAAATAAAAGAAAATCAACCTAAACTAAGAAAGCTAAGAAACTTGTGATACAAGAACTACTCGTAAAGAGCATGATTAAATAAGGAAAGCATAAATAGCTAATGCAGTACGAAAGATGTACTACATCAGTCCACCCTTCTTGAAAGGAACTCGCCCTCGAGTTCATGGGGTAGAAATCCATCGACTCCGTAAGAGACCTCCATCCAAGTCTTCGGTCTCCAACGTAATGTCCGGCTTCTTGAGAATCATCAAATAACGCCTCAAATGAATATTCTCTCATATCTTCATATTCTTCAAATGTAAACCAAGAATAATTCATGTTGTTGTCGTTATCATCTTCTTTATATCCATTATTGCCTAGTATCCATATATAGTATATTACCTCCTACCATTCCTCCCTCTCTTATAAACACCTTGTCCTCAAGGTGAAACCCCCTCTTGAGATCCTGGGTTAAGCTTTGAAAATGCTCAGATGCGCATATAAATTCCACAAACCAAGCAACATACTGTAGTACTAAATTGTTCATGCAAAAACAGAAACAGTAGTATGTTATGGTAAGAAGGAACGCTGCAAAAATCTCCAACTTATGTCTTCCCCGATCAAAGACAAAAACCATATCATTAGTCTCCCAAGTCACACAATAGTCTAACGTTCTCCGAATTATAACTTGAGTTGCATTGTGCACTTGGGCAAATTCTTCCACATAATCAGATAAGATGGTACTTCTTCTGAATCCTTCAAAATCTTTACTAGGGTCAAATAACCTTCGAGTACAATTTTTAGCCACACAGTGACCAAATCCTTGAATAACCACAATTGTAGCTTCACCTTTGTAAACAACTGTTATATATTTCTCAAAACCATGCTCAACTGTAGTAACTGTGTAAATTTTTGCGCATAACATAGCACAAACATTCACATCATAAGCATTATCACCCTCCAAATTTTCAGTGAACTTAAATTTCCACTTTAAATAATCTCCCAACATGTAGATGTAAGTGAGATATAACGTGAAAATAATCATGATAAGGGAGTAAAAATAAATACCAATCAAGTTGTCATGAACATACCAGTCGAATTTTAATTCCTCCTCAAACTCCTTCATCAAATCAGTTGTCTTGTACATGAAAGCTAGACGACAATTTCCTTTGAGTTCATCTTTAAGCCAATAAAGGTTGCAGTATTAAAATAATTCTGCTTTCCAGGATATGCAGTACTATTATTGTTCTGCATTCGCGTTGGTCTTCGATAAGTAAAATTTGAACCACATAACACACGACTTTCAACCATCATAGCTTGTTGAACAACTTCAGCCATCTTGTAGACGGATTGAGTCATCCCCCGTGGGATAAATCTGTTCAAATCATCAGTGTAACATGCAACTAATTGCCCGATTCTAATCTTCAAGTGCTTCTCAAATATGCTTTCAAAACTTTCGATAACAATATATCCCATGGTTCCTACAGGAATTCCTTTATAACACCATTTGTTTTGAAGCAAGAAACCCAAAGTCTGACTGCCAGAAAAATATCGAACATAACCAAAAATATAGAATTTAAGCAAATCAGAAGTTGTAACTTGTTGGATAGTCTTGTCTCTATCAACACCGAGATCTTTCCATGATGGATGAGCGTAATCAATACCTTCCAGGAGTCTGTTAATACCATCTTTTTTATCACTTGAATAAATATCGAAAACATATTCACAAACATCCACAATTGCACGAGAAAGCAAAAACAAACCAACGTATAAGGTCCATGCAATCATTAGATGAAGGCCCATAACACCTCTAATAGTTGTACCAAACTGCCAATCAAATCTTCCATTAGAAGTAGCCCATACAAGGTTCTCAACTATACTGCATGATTGAGAAAGTCTCCCCGTGTTCAGGTAAGTAATACCAACAAAACTATATATACCGAATAAAAATAATACTGCCAAAGCTGTGTCAGTAATACTTTTTTGTGTGGCATTCCCATAAACAACATGTGATCGTCAAGAAATCCAGCATCAATAACAAACGCCTCTATAGAATTCGATGATACAGCTGTGTACTTCCCTCGATCATATAAAGAACGAATATAAGGTAAGTTCAACTCACCAAGCTTTTCCCATGACTAAATTCTAACAGAAAAGTCATCAGACAAATTTCTTCTATAAAGCTCAAGTCGTTCATCACTCATTGAATTGAAATCCAAAATAATATCAGAAAGCTTCTCTTCTTCTTTCACAAAAGTATCTTGAATTCTCGGAACAATCTCATGCACAGACGTGCCCTTGTATGCATCCACAAAAATTGACGGAGTAATGGAAGTAATTATAGAATCCAAACAAAATTCATCATCGGTGAAAGAAGTAAACGTCGGAAAAATTTGAAAATCTTTTCCACGATCAAATATATTACGAGAAGATTGGAGAATAACGGAAATACACTCACCCGTAAGAGGTTTGTAGAAATTTAGGAATTTTTCGCCAGCAAGGATGTAAGAAGTATTGATAACCGAAGACCCTAATAACGCGAAATTTCCTTGTTGTCTGAGCAAGTTGATGTTGAAGTACGTCTTGAAACAATCAGCTGATCCATGAAAACCAACCATGTCGACGTCCATATTATTCGAAATTCTCGCACTAACAATTGCAGTTTCAACTGAAGATGAATCTTCTATCTTGTTTTTCACTGGAATTTGTTTCATCTTTTTCAACAATAGCGGAGACCACATCATATGATTTTTCTTCCTTGCTCTCAGTATCACAATCGGTTGAAGTTTCTTCTTGTGAATTTTCAACTGTTGAATCTTCTTTAGCATCAATTTGAGGAATTATTGATATACAACTTACCTCGTCTTTAGACTCTGCATCTTCCAATGCCTCATCTTTTTTGTCTGACTTTTCTTCCGAAGGCAGAAGAGAATTAAGCTCGACAATGGGGCTTTCTGCATGATTAAAAGATGTTTGCGATGATAAGCTTGACTGTGCTTCTTCTGGTGTTTCATCTTCTTTCTCTTTTTCACACTCAAGAATAACTTCATCTTTTATACCTAGATGTTTCATGATCTTTGTTAACTTCTCATCAAGAGATGTTGACGGTCTTGACTGTGTTACCTCTTTTTGTAAAACTGATCTTCTAAGTTCTTTTTCTTTTTCTTCACGTAACCAAGATTTATATTTAGAATACAGTTGTTCTCCATAATATGGAGATACAAACTTTTCTAGAATCAATTTCTTCATTCTTACCCAACAACGCACAGGTTCTTGACTATATATCCAACGTTTGTGATTGAGTCCTTCCCACCAGGATTCTGCTCTTCCTTTGAGTTTAAATCTAACATAATCCGCTTGCTTGTCGCTATTATATATCACTGTGTATCTGAAAAACGACTCTACTTCTTCAAGCCAATCAAACAAATCTACAGGATCTAAATCACCATAGAAGTAAAGAATATCTTTCGCCATGATAACTCTGAAAAACTAAACAAGAAACTATAGTTTTTTTTTTTGGAATAAAATAATAAAAGAAAACTTTTTTTTTTGTAGGGTTGCGGAAGCTAAGGTATCAGGATTGAGTTCTAGATGAGAATCTAGAACCGTTGCTCTGATGCCAACTAATGGCGGATGATAGGATAATAACAAACAAGCTTCGTCAGAAATAGTATTTGCTAGAGATCAATAAGCTTCGTCAGAATACTTAATGATGGTTGATTGAAACAATCAAGAAGATAACCATAAATGTTGAATAATGTTTGATAATTGATAATAATATTGAATAAGATAGATGATTTCTCTAAGCAATAGAGCTAGCCTTTATATAGGCATACAATAACCGACTAAAGGTAAATAAAAGGAAATCAACCTAAACTAGGAATGCTAAGAAACTTGTGATACAAGAACTACTCGTAAAGAGCAGGATTAAATAAGGAAAGCATAAATAGCTAATGCAGTACAAACGATGTACTACATCAGTTAGTATGTTACAAGCGCCACCCGCTTCCTTCCATCTGAGTTAGTAGTGAACTCCATCCAATCAGTAGACGCATCAGTTTTTTTCAGGTTCCTCATCTTAGTTAGTAGTACACTCCCAATCAGTAGATGCATCAGTTTTCTCAAGTTCCTCTGCAGCTTCATGTTGAAGCGAACAACCTCTAAAGCCTTCAATAAGCTCTGTTATGAGTTTCACTGCTGTTTGGTAGTCTAGAACCAGCTCCAAATATCTCCAGCACAATTTCCCACCTAGTATCAGTGCATGCTTGGCTCCAATAAGCTTGTGCACAAACTTGTACGGAATCAAGTCTGAGGTCAAACCAAGGCGCAATCCATCACACCTCCCACATTCGTTTCTTGCGACGACTGCATAAGTGGCTCTCACACCTGGTGCGTATGCCATGTCCGTACAAATTTTTACTGTACAAACCATGAGAAGGCTGATATCTAACGACCTTCATCTTTCCTAGCTTGCATTTCTTACGGTTGATATCAAGCAAGAGGCATAAGCTTGTCTGTAAAACCCGCTGACGAATAAAATTTTGCTGAATCTGTCTGTTCTCTAAACGGTCGAAGTTCATGAACCTCTGTCCGACGGTCGATATGCAATGTTCCAACTTTCATCTACGAGGAATCTATAAAAAGAAAGCAGATTATATATATTAATGAGCTATATCTATATCAAGACGCATAATATATACTAAACACGGTCCTCATCTAGTAAATAAAACACAAAGCAAATAGATAACTAGAAATTTGGCATTTGACCCTCCCATCACTCTCCCTTACTCTCTTGACCCTGGGCTTTAGAGGTTTGGATTTTTTTAAAGCCCAACTTAGCTGCAAGGTTTAATAGATAATACGCAGGGTCAAACGAATAATTTCAAAACATGATGTCAGGAGAATTAAAATTGAAATTCCAAAAATAACCTCTTCTCTTTAGACTAATCAAAAAACCAGTCGAGATTGTTCGTCAAATCCTTTAGAACAAAACTAGAAGACACAGAGAAGAATTT